>JAULBR010102103.1:0-11053 GCA_032355825.1 Melanodrymia aurantiaca | reverse complement strand
CCTTAAAATAAATCAAAGCGATTACTTAAACAGGTAAGGAGTAGGGGCCCCCTACTCATTATGGCTCTGGGGAAACCTCTGATGGTATTAACACATTTAGAACCGCAACCATAACCGTGCTATTTTCTTCTCACATAATTTTTTTTTTAAATAAATTGTTCCGTGGTTATTAGTTGAATAATATACTTTTTACAGGGATACTGCCAGGTTTTTGTTACCTAAACCCAATCCTAACTAACCTAACCCTAACTAATCCTTAAATATATGTATTTCACTGTAAATTTATGGATGGGGGTATATTTGTCCTGGGAAATTTTGCTCTAGTTGCCTCTATTAAGATAAAGTTTGTTTGTTTAATGACAGACACCACTATAACAACATGATTATTAATCAGCGGTTATTGGATATCAAATGCATGGTTATATTGGTCACAGAGGAAACCCGCTGCTGCCCCATAGGCTACTCTTCTTCGAATAACAGCAAGGCATCTTATATGTGCATTTCCCCACAGACAGGAAAGCACACACCACAGCCTTTGATCATTGGTTGGAATGGGAAATAACCCAATGGGCCTCTGAAGAGGATCGATCCTTCAACCCATCGAGCTGCAGGCGGATGCTTTGCCGCTGGACTACGCCCCCACTCCTGGCCTCTATTAAGAAGCAAACTACAAATGTACATGTATCTTAAATGACACTTTTTTTATTCTCCCAAGTATGTTAATTTAGTTCTATTTAATATATGAAATGGCCACCTGTCTTAAGATGACTCCATTATGTGACTGCTTAATGACACTTTGTTATTCTCCCAAAGGATGTAAATGATAGTTTTGTTACTCTTGTTCGGTGGCAGCTCAATATTGTCCTCCCATTGATGAGTCATAAATCTATTTGTAATTGTTGATTGTGCTCACTGATGAGTGTAGAGATATCACTTGACTCAAGGTTAGTCCTGCACTACTTACACAGTTGCTGTGCACATTGTGCGAATTGACCTTTATATTTCGTGGAAATATTGACAAGATTAATACATTTGTAATTGATGGTCTCATGAATAATATAATATAATCATGACTGTATGTTAAGTTTTTCCAAGAAAATTAAGATACTAGAATCCAATGGAAATGCATCAGATTCTGGAGCGTCTTGTGGATTCTATAAAACGATGAATGTTTTGTGTTACTTACTGAGCATGTGCAAGGGAGATATTTGAGGGTGGAAAGCCTGACTGCATGAAATCCCCAAAAACTTTTATACATTACAAAAAGGTTTTTGTAAAAAAGATTTTACAGTGTTATGCTGTGTGATCTCCCACTCCAAAAACCACAACCCTGCCCCCACTCCACTCCCATACCCTACACCACAGATAAATTTTTGGGAATGGGCGATTCCATGGTATTTGTCCCGTCCGCAACAAAAATTTTCTCTTTGTTATGTAAATAGGCCTATATATGCAAATATTACCAAATTTCATAAACATTTATGGTACTGCAAATTGAAATTCCTAACCGTTGAAAATCGCTGAGGACAGGACAAATAACATGGAATCGGCTATGCTCCATTTACCAGGATCAATGGTTGTTTGTTGTATAGAATGTGGCAGCATAGTTGGTTGATTACATGTACTTGACCTACTCCATACACAGGTATGCTTATCATGACCTACTGGTAGCTCTAATTCTGTCCTGCCATTTAGTTACTTATAACTTATTTACATGCTTATATCCAATTAAGGTTCAAGCACATTTGTCATGGTCATGCTATCCAGCTGCCTCCACTGCCTGTCGAGGACAGAAGTTAGTGTTCGTATGAGAGAGGAAATTCGCTACTTCTATTTGGTAAGTAGCCAGGAATCTTTTGTTTGCATTTTCCCATTTGGGCTACTGACAATAACATGATTAAACAATATTCCGTCACAAAATTTGGTCATAACATCGTGCATATACAACATGTATTATGGAACTACATGTACCTTTCAACTATATTTTCGGTGTTACATTCAAGTGAAATATCGTTTCAAAAGTGTCACAATCAAATGTCTAGTGTAATAAATAGAACATTAAATGAGCTACTGTGTATTATCAAGCTTAAGTCGATCATGCCATCATTTCTATTTTTGTTACTTTCTGTTCAGACTTGTCAGTACAATACGTGTATTAAACCTATAACATATTCTCCATGTCCCACTCGCCATGGACAATCAAATACCCAGTGGTGACTTTTGTGCAAGACAACAGTAAAAAGGTTGAGCTACATGTACATGTAAGTGTATGGGTATGGAATATTGGTTCCAGAAACTTTTTTTTTTTTGGCAAGTTTTAAAACTAAAAGCTGTGATATATTTTATATACTACAACATAGACATTTACACTATTGCTTGTAGATTTTACCATAATTATACGATTTATATATCGGCTCTATGCACTGAATTGTTTTCGTTTAAACCATATATTGACACCCAATAGCCGATAACTTTTTAATAATAATAGTAATAATATTGGTTCCATTATCTTTTAAACAAATAAATGTTTTTGAAGTTGCACTGAAAATTGCTGATTTTATACAAAATGATGCTAAATTGTCATGTCAGTGCCACCGGCTTGAAGTCAAAATTCAAAAATATAACCTTTCGGTTTCAGATGAACCTGTTTGAGAAAACACCATAGGAGATTTATGATATTATTGTGATATGCAACGTACGTTAGAGATTGTTTTCAAAACTTCTGTTTAGCTGCTTCATACTGATGGCCAAAATTACTTGTACATGTAAGCATTTTATGTGACCTGAGGTATGATGCTGTCTTATTTAAGTGCATGTATACTGTAAACCGTATTAATATTGCAACATGTTCTTTTTTGTGAATACACCCATAGGCGCATGTTCGCGACTTTTAAATTTTGCGAACAACCATTGCCTTATTGCATGCACATTATAAGTGGGAAATTTATGCGTACTTATATATATCGCGAATTGAGATTGGGCACGAATTACGCGAAAATTAAACGCACACTAAATTTTTACGATTTACAGTATGATATCCCTTGCTGTAATCATAAGTAGTAGTGTATGTGGTGGCAGTTAGATTCTTCTGAGACAATATTTCGAAATAACTATTTGTTTGACATCCACTAGCTGCTGATTATTAATCAATGTGCTCCAGTGGTGTGTTAAACAAAACCACTTTATTTTTAAAATGTTGTAACTTGTGATAATTATTGTTTTTTTACATATTTCAAGTCAAGTCAAGTCAAGATGTTTAACGTCTACATTCAGAGCAAGCTGTTATAGCAGACGCCTGTCATGGACATGAGTTTAGGCCAAGTCCAGCCCTTGTGTCCATGACAGGAAGACATATATTACTATATCCTCTTCTTTATATTTCAGATTGACAGAATTTGGTGGACTGTGTTGTGTAGCAAATAACTGAAGGCCATGGGCAAACAGTGTCATCTAAAGCACAAGCAGACGGCTGCCAAATGTAGTTTGTCGGGAATGACATCTACAAGTGTTAGGCCTACGGACAATAAGACAAGGACTGAAAAGATTGAGAGGAAACGGGCAGCAAAGGGTATTTTGTCTCGACTAGCAACTACAAGTATGACACTGGATGATAATAGGAATTACGTGGCAGAGAATGTGAATTGGACTGATGAAGATCATATGAGAACAAGGTAATATTCTTTTCACACCCCAAAATAAAATTCAGATGCAATTGAATCTCTGAATTACAAAAGAGCCGGTATGGGACGTAGCTCAGCAGTAAGAGCGTCTTCCTGAAGTTTGACAGGTCGGCGGATCAATCCTACTCTGTGGACCTGTTGGACTACTTCCCGTTTCAACCAGTGATCCACGACTAGTTTATCAAAGGCCATGGTGTGTTCTATCCTGTCTGTGGGAAATTGCACCTAAAAGATCGCTTGCTGCTATTCGAAGAAGAGTAGCCTACATGTATGTGGTGGCCGCAGGTTCCTCTGCATTTGACATCTAATAACTGCTGATTTCTAATCAATATATTCCATTGGTGTCGTTAAAGAAACAAACTTTATCTTTAAAAAGGATCTGGCCCAAATGTAGTAATTTTTAGCTAATATATATATATATATTTTGTCTTTTCTAGTCCATGCTCATCAAGCAGTACTGAAACTATCAGAAAACTATTTTGTGGTGGAGATGAGCATGATGAACGGACTGGAAAAGATGATCTCTCTGATGATGAAGAACCAGAAAAACTAGATCTTTCTAAAGATGAACAGCTTTTGGAATCCAGTGAACAAAGTTGGGAACCTGACCAGGATTCAGATGACGATGATACTTTATCCAAACAAGTTAGAGAAGACTTTAATATGACTCTTAACCAGCTTCCATCTGACTGTCATGATGTTCCTGGCACTTCTTATCTCCTAGACTACACGTCAGAAGGCTTTGTAGCAGAAGATACAAGAGATGGGGATGCATTCCATTATCCATCAAGTATGGGATTCCAGATCATCACTGAGGAGTTGCTCTGTACAAAGGGCATTAAAATGGCATTTTCTGATAATAACAACTACAACAACACTAAGGACATAAGCAATAACATGATAAAGCATTTGTCCAGTTTGATGGAAAGTGGCAGCATAGGAGAAGTTTCTGTATGTCACTACAAAGAATATCTCGGCTGTACTGCAAATGCCATGCAAAGTTTGATGATAGATAACAGTTTTCCTTGTGACACAAATATAGTCAATAATAAAAGTAAATGCACCAAGCAGGCGATTCCGTTTGATTCTCCTCACGACACAAAAGTCGTAGTTGATTCTGAGAACGACAAGGACGTGCAATGTTCCTTGAAATATGTTGAAGTTGATCAGAGTGAAGTACAGGAAAAGGCAATGTTGGATGATCGGGAAAAAGATGAGTTGGATCATAAAGTGAATATGATCACCGACACTCAAACGATGGAAGCATCTGACAGGAAAACAAGCCATGAATTAGAAGACAAGAGTGCATCTAATTGCAAGATACATCCTGAGCACTTCAATGAGATGGATGAATTTGTTGCTGCTATGAAGAAGTCCATGAAAACGATGAAAAGCCAATTCAGATCCCTTTGTAAATTACAGAGGAAAATGGGTGAGTATGCACACTGGAACCTGTCGGAAGACAATTACTGTCATAACTTAATATGAGACCTGTCAACCTTCCTGTTTTCCACAAGAGTCCTGCTATTTCATTATTCCTTTTTCTCCTGTGAAATCACAACTTTCTAAGAAAACACAAATTCGTATCTACCTTTTAAAAAAGCATGCAGGAAGGTTTTTATTTGCCCGTTTTGGCTCATTATGTTCTGAGTGTACACTTTTTTAATTCGTTGTTTGCCTAAGTAAGAATTGTGGGATATATGGTGTCATAACATATATGTAGTGTCTTATTATCATGTTACCACTGATTTATAATCAATGTGTTCCGGTGGTGTCGTTAAACAAAACAAAAAATTCATTTTTATCTGGTTTACTCAGGGTAGTGATGATTGGAAATAACTGTGAAGATGGTTGTTGCTTTACACTGTTTTGAGATGAAGAAGAAAATATTCCTCATAATTATATGGAAAATAAGATCCTACTAACTTTTTAACACATGGCTCATTTCTTTTTTTTCTCTTGTATTTGTTTTAGAAAACTTGACAGTTCCATTTCCCATCACTGTGATAAATGTCAACCGAGCTGTCTACAAAGTTCGCTCATGTGCGGAGAAAAATGCAGGTGGAGATAACTCCTATTACAGTGGGCAATCTGGAGGAAATGGCAGACGCAGCTGGACAGAAAAGGTGGAATTTGCATTTTATATCAATTAATAAACAGGGTTAACACATTGACTGCCATAACATGTGGTGGAACCGTCCCCTTTACCTATGCATATACATATATCATTCAACACTTGTTTATCTACACATAAATACTCTTTCTAAGTAACAATAAGTGTATTTCGTATTATATTTCTGAAATATAATGTGACACGAAATAACAAAGCAACATGAAACTAATCGCTTTGCAAGCAGTAAAAGTTTGTTTTTGTAAAATGAGGCATGACAAATTATTACTATTTATGGAATCTCTTCTTTGCGAAAATGTGGGTTCCCATATAAACATCAAATTATCTCTGAAATGAGCTGAGCAAGGTCCAATTTTCTTGACTTAATTTTGTTTGTGAGATGTTGTAGTAGTTATATAAATATTATGGAGCACAATATTAATTGGTTAGTTATTGGCAGCATATTTAATCACATATTTTAACATGGGTGGCTATGGGATTTTATTTGGTATAATGCACCCAGTAGCACAGTAGTTCACACATCTGGTTCAAGACTGAAAGGTACTGTGCTCGAATTTTATTTATGGCATATGGGAGTTTTAATCCCATTACCAGCTCCAACCCAGCTTAATGGGTAGGTGTACTACCACTTACCGTAAACCGACCAGTGTCCACAACTGGTTTAATAAAGGCCATGGTATGTACTGTCCTGTCTGAGGAAGTGTATTTAAAAGATTTGGCTATAAGCAAGTCAATAATGAACTATGTTGTGTATTGGCAGAACTCTGATGGAGATGGTTTCTCTGACAACGGTCAAGGCAACAGAGATGAAGAGGATAAGGTAATTGTTATTACACAGATTTACAAAGTAATTATACCTAACTTACAAAGTACTTTGCAGGTCGGGGTATAATCTGGATTTTTTTTTTTAGGGAAAATTGGAAAAAGGTAATCAATGTTTTCCAGAGATGTCATTAAACAAACAAATTTTATCTTTAAAATAAGTCAGATAATACACATGTACTGTAAACCGTATTAATGGTTTTTTTTGCGAATGTTCGCGACGTTTAAATTTCGCACACGACCGTCGGTACATGAAAGCACATTATAAGAGGGAAAATTATGCGTGCTTATAAATTTCGTGAATTAAGATTGGGTGCAAACTACAGGAAGATTAAATGCACACAGAATTTTCACGGTTTACAGTATATAGGACTCTGATATTTTACATTTTGTTTTAGAACAATAATCGAGAGAACAGACAGACTGAACCGACTCGGGACATGTTGAATCAGGCTTCATTACCACCCGATGACTACAAAGCATACAAGAAAAAACACTCCAGTTACCCATTAGACAGCCTCTGTGATATATTGGGAACATTGGTAAGTGCATATGGCAGTAAGTATGTGAGATGGGTTTCCTCATACGTTGCCATTGCAAATGTTCAAATATTATATTCACACATCAATGTGTTGCTAACATATTTGAAAATGCTATTTTATTACATATCTGTCTAAAATTCGCAAATATGTTGCATTATGGGTTGTTTTTTTGTATTTTTTTGTAGGGGCTAGATTGCCATGATGGGATAACGATAAATAAATCCTTGCTGAATGACATTAACCTCTGCCTGGCAATGCTGTTGCATTCTGTTGTACAGCAACTAACTCCAGACGACTGCAGCACTTGCAGCATTCTACATTCAATGATGTCACACTTTGCCACCAAACAGCATGCCTATATGACGTGCACAATCTGCAAACAAATATTTCTGCTGATGCAGTGGCATATCGTTGGATGCATTTCCAATGAAATAACTGAGGAAAGATCATCAACGGATATTTGCTTCCAGCTTGTAATCGATCCTGAGTTTGAAGCTGATTTAGTTCAGGAACCAGAAAGGCTGTGGTTTAAGCTGTTGAGGTATTTGGGTGCAGTGCTTTGTTCCTCGAACATTCCCATTTGTCCTGACATTGCACCTGAAGCTGGCGGTGATGTGGTTGATAATACAGGCACCGGTGAAACACTTTGTATCCCATCAACTGTCGCACGGCCATCATCATCCTCATTGACCGCTATTCCAGAAAATGCAGACACTTCAGATGTTTTAGGCAATCCAGGGACACTAGAAAGCAGTCTTAGAAGTGGGTTAGCGTCTGCTTTAGGTGCAAACAGGTCACGGGTACAGGATGATCCATATGCAACCCAGACAAAGACGTATGGCAGTGATAACCTAATAAGTCTTCCTGCTGGCTCAAAAGGTACATATTGGTTGGTTTTTAAATTACCCATATGGGATAGTGATGGTAACCAGACCACACACAATCTCTTCATTGTTTTCCAAGCTATAAGGTTAAGATAAATCAGTAAATCCTGATCATAACCCTAACCCTAGACACTCCCAGATATAGAACAATTCTTAATACCTTTTTTGGTAATATTTTAAAAGAAATTGAAGTATAAACATAGTCCTATGTGAACATCTATTTTAACCCAAAGAAATTTCCTAAATCCAAAATGTGTATGTACATGTCTATGCAAAATATGGTAGGAATCAGGCTATCAATACTTAATGTATCTTGCTCTACTTTCAATCTGAAATATTTCAAATAATTGTTATAATTACTGGTCCACATAAACAGATATGTGTACATGTATTACATCATGAATGTGTTTTGTTGGTTGGAAAGAATTCTTTTGTTTTTCTAAATGCTTTCTCATTCAAGCTTGAATATTCTCTCAAGTTTCAAACTACTTAATACTGTATCACTTCCCATCAAATAAGTAGCAAGGTGCAGTCATTGTCAGATAAAAATTCTAATTTGTCAAAATTTCAACGTCAATTGTGTCGGTCACCATGCCCGAAAAAACGTGTTAAACTGAAACTTGTTTACATGCAATAAATTTTCCATCAACTCTGAAAAGTTTTATTTATCTCCAGATCTCAAATTAAGTTTCCTAAATATTTCAGTTGGTCAGAGAGGCAGAGAACAGAACTTGTCGCTGGAAATGAGACCTGTTGGGGAACCTGGTATTGGTGAGGTTGTTTATGGGAAAATAAGCCAGCTCCTTAAGGTGATCACATCATGGACAGATGTTAAGTGCATAGTTGAGAAAACGACTAAATTGCATAATCAGCGCCGTGAAGAGGGCGTCATCCTGGCCCCGTCTCGGGTTAGTCTTTAGACTAATGTACTGATCATGTGCTGTTCATCCAGTAATCATACAGTTCTCCTACACTGTGCATACAATAATAATGCAGTATTCATACAGAAATCATTCAGTGTTGATACACTTTTATTCAGTAATAATAGTGTTCATACACTTCATACAGTAATCATACATTGTTCATATGTTAATCATACACAGTTCATACAATTCTCTGGTAGTGTTCATACAGTAATCATGCAGTGTTCATACAATGACCATAGACTGTTCATACAGTAATCCTGCAGTGTTCACCCAATGATCATACACTGTTCATACAGTAATCATGCAGTGTTCATAGAATGATCATACACTGTTCACAATAATAATATGGTTCATACATTATTTATACATTATTTATACATTGTTTACATGTACATCTCAATAGATTAAAGGGCTAACAGTATATGCAATGTTTTAACCAACTGGCCTTTTTTTAATGGAACCGATACTGTTTCAGTTAATTTATCAATTAAAAAATAAAACCAACAAGTCAGATGTGACTTGTAACCCTGAAACAGTGTGTTAATTATTACTGAATATTCCAAGCGACTATAAAATATTGTGTCAGTGTGTCATGTCAAAACATTTAAATGCTACAAGTTCCATTTGGTAGATTGTTAATAATCTTGTAAAAGCTACGTTTACTAGATTCTTACTGATGAGGGAACTATTTATGTTGCCTAACACATATATTTGATGGCTGCATTTGCTTGATTCTTTCCAATCTGGAAACTCACAATTGTTAGATAATAGTCAATCGGTTTAATGAGAAATGAACGTTCAACTGTTTATGGCACAGCCAAGTTTGTACATCTGTTTTTTTCCCCAGTGGATTTGAAAATAACAAGACAATTATTGACTATAGGAATACATGTACAATGTAGTTTACAAAGTGCAACCTTTTTATATAAAAGACTTAAATATGGGGAAAACTTTATTATTCTACTGCCAATTGCCCATTTTTGATCTGGAATTATATGAACACGATATGATCATGATACAATTATACTGTATCGCTGTATTGTTACAACTTTTAAAGTTTTTTTTTTTTATTATACAGAGAAATTTCAAAATTTTAAGAACCCGTTACCAGGAACATTGTCAGTGGAATAGGTTGACTCATCTAGGGAATGGTGTTTCTGGCAAATGCCATCTAGCTGTGGACGAAACAACAGGATTTAGATTCTGTGTGAAACAGGTAAGAACTATATTGGTCTTTCGTTTGATCTCCTATGTTGGAGAAAGATTTGTTTACGTATATATTTTTGGTTAATAGAGCATTTTATAATTTAAAAAATTGAACTATTGTTATATTTTCTTGCTTTAAGTAATGATTATGTGTATCTGTTACAGCATATTTAATGTGTTTCTGGTCATCAAAATGGTTATTGTAGTGACATAAATTATTGACTTTTACCTAAAATAATTTCTATAATTCTACAACGGTTCATACTGCTGCTATTATTTCCCATGAACAATTTATCACTTAGTCAGACCTGTTCGCTATTCTCTATTCAGTGGTGTGTTAATAGTTGCAATAAAATGGATAGTTACTTCCCTTGAATTACTAATTGATAAATGTTTTTAAGATAATAATTTGTATCTTTAATCCACTCATGCAGTGCAACATTATATTAGCAAATATGTTATAATGCTTGCCACAAGTTAATTACATTTTATGTTGCAGCTAAAGCTGTTAAACTTAGATAGCAAATAATATTAATGTTTACACTTGCTGGACATTATCTATAGTCCAGTAAAATTAGTGAAAAAGGTCAAACAAATTGCAATAGAATTTTTTTTTCACAGTTCATTTCTATGAGCTATGTGCATGAACATACTAAAAGTCTACCAAAATCACATTGTGCAAAAAAAAGATATTTAGGTTTACCTGCTGGGCATCATATACAACCGAGTTTTAACTATTTAAGGGGAGAGGGCAAATACAATCAAGTAGCATAATAGTAATAATGGGCCGATTGTAACATATTTGGTATCAATGTATGTGTCTTTGGCGTGGCTACATATTGGTGAAAATTAATAACCAATC
>JAULBR010102092.1:0-11055 GCA_032355825.1 Melanodrymia aurantiaca | reverse complement strand
GACTATGTGCCATCCATGTTTTAATACAGACCACAGAGTGAGATGAAAGGAAAGCAAAAGTTGAATATAAAAGAGTGCAACGAGAGCTTGCTCCAATGAAGTTTCTTACTCGGTGAAACAGGAAATTAATACTGTGGAATGTTTAAGTAAATGACCAATAGTTTTTGTTACTTGAACACCACATTAAATAGATGAATAGAATATATTGTCAACAGTGGTGAAAAAAACCTTTTTCATGTAAGCCAACAGTTGTACCGTACAGACTGTCAAGACCTTGTTTTTTCAAGTAGGCCTATAGCCGATAATCTTACTTTTACTTATTGTCATAACAGAATACAATGCATGTGTATATAAATTGTTTGTAAAATCAGAAAAAGTTGTGTTATGAAATATGGTCCGCTAACTATTTACGCGTTTTCATATCTGCGTTTTCGCAAGTGAATTTCCATATACAATTTGACATTGCAGTGTACTTACTACCTATGATTTATCGTTTTAAAATTCTTGTTATATCAAGTAGTTACAAATGTACAATCAAAGCCATCCAAAGCTAATAATCAAATGAACAGGCCCATAGGCAATGGAGGGTCGAGGGGGTCGGTTGACCTCCCCCCCCCCATTCCGGTGACTTCTTTTTTTTCAATATTAAAAATAATAAATACATTGCCATCTTCCATGTATTACTATTTAGTTACGGTGGTCCCTACACTGTACATTATAAAGTAATTAATACCAATACGTGATAGTCAACTTGACAACATTCTTTACATTAATTGTTGTCCATTTTAATACACTTTTGATCAGTAATTAGGCCCGCTTTCCATTAACGCCATTTCGCGCGCGTGAAATAATTTTACCGTAGAATCACAACCAAAGGAATGACAAATAACTAAGGCATTAATATGGGATAAGGTTATTCCGCCATCGGCCATATAATTTTAAGACATGGTCCCGCTTTGTCGTAATGTCTGTACAGAAACACGTAGTTTTGTTCTAACTGGCAAAAATAATTTATTTTCATTTTACACAAAATAAATGTCAGCTCCAAATAGATGATGTAAATATTTTTTTATATATTCTTTAAAATAAATATAAACTTAATTCTAACGCATAAAGTCATTATTAAACTGAATTTTGCTTTGAATTTGTAAAACATATAGATGATATTATAATTATAATTATAATAATAGTCACGAGAGAAAAACTTAATTATAATCCCAACTAATTTCTGACTAATATATCATGTTATAATTATGTAGTAAAGTTATATCTTATTGCTTATCATACCAATACATCTTATAAATGTGTTTCTGGTCATCCAAATTGTTATAATAGTTTACTGTGTATTTTTTACCAAAGTAATTGTATCGTATGCAAAAGCCCATGGACCAAACCTAGTACAAACATATTGGATAGACATGGTATATTGTATTGATATTGTAAAAAAAAAGATTGTAAGTAAATTATATGAAAATGCTCTATCAGCCAGAAATAAGTTACTGTGTCATCCGTCTTAAAGCTCGAGAGAGTGCCTTTAACTCTGTACAAAATCAGCAAACAGTGTTCCAGGAATGATAAAATCAAAGGTTAAAATATTTCATTAATTATGCTGCAAATATTTCCCTGGTTCTTTTATCTGACTGTTAACTGTTTGGATTCCAAGTCACATGTTTACACAAACCATTAATCTATGACAGGAAGTGATAGTGCAGCCATATTGAAACTGTTTCCCTCCAACTAGCAGACGACTTTCGTTAGCAGTTCTTTCTGCGCATTCTGACCCTTCTAACATCACTCATTTCATCCCACACCATTTGTGTTTGACATTCGTGAATTGAAAATGCATGTAGTCTATAGTTTATAGTAAAACTGTTCATTAATCAAGTATAACAGTCGGCTGTAAGTATTTCAACCAGAATATAAATACTTTCTCTCAAATACCGGGAACTATTAAACACACATATTGCGTTTAGAAGCCACTATAATTATGTCACATTATTTACATTCAAGACCGCCAAATAAGACTTTACAAGATGTTAGTGCCGGGTTCCTTTTAAATTGAAGTAACTGCCGAATGGGTATTATACATATCTGGTTAATTATGATAGCAATACTATAACACTGGATTTACTTGATTTTACAGCATGGTGTTGATATGACGCTTTTGTGAGTTCACATAATTCTCACCATCTTTACAAGCGAAATCGTGTCGCTTGTCACATGACCGGATGTGTAGAAGACAAGAAGAGTGTTGCGTGCGCCATCATTTGTGCCATGATGTTTCTTCGATGAGAATTGACACTATAGTACTAGGGAACCATTGGATATGTACATGTACATGTACTAGTATTCAAATTATGTCAGCTACTTCTTCTTCCTCATTCGCTTCCTTTACATACCAGCCGCATATAACATAAAACAAATCCCTTGCTAGACATCCAAAGTAGAGGGTTCCTCTATCACTGTGACTAACACTAACTTCTGTCCTGGACAGGCAGTTAGGTATAGCTGGATTGCGTCACCATGACAGACGTGCTTGAACATTAATTGGATATAAACACGTAAATAAGTTATAACTAACGAACTCTATCAAGGTATCTAGCCAATTATAGGTACTATACCCACATTTTAAAATAACAATATCAAGAGACATAGTGTAATTCCACCTACATTTTTTCAACATTTCCTGAATGATCCAGCCGTATTCGTAAAACAAGAACAACAAAACAAATATTTGCTCAAATGATGATCATTCAAACATCGTTGTTGACTTTTCGTGGAAACTACAACATCATCATAGTGGAACCCCCGCGCCGCATCATGCAAATAAATACACACACAGCAGAGGCCATATTGGCACTGTCACGGTGTGCCGCGATCACATCACGAGCTAATTAGCTGGAGGCAGACCTCTAGCCTCCCGAGGACGATATCATCCACAGAGCTGATCGCGACTCCAGCAGAGAAAACAAACATTAAGGTGAAAGGAAACTCCAAACTTGCTACAAAGATTATCGCGCGGGAGGCGAGGAAATTAATTAGCCTGGCTGGCAATCCGAGGATGTCTTGAAGTGGCGAGAACCAGGAACTGCTGTTGCACGCTCTGAACAAGTGCATGAACTGAAAACAATTTACTGCTACACGGCATGGATGGAATAGTCGAGAAACTAACTTTGTGATGACGTTCTCTGCTGCATCCATTCCACCTACATGTATACTACGTCGAGGAAGAAGTGTGGTTAATATTTTTAGTAACCAGTATCTCCGTATTTCAGGATTTCGGCCGAGAATCCATAGATAAAAATTGTTTCAAAAGCACCAGAAAGAAGCTCTCGATGTCCGTAGACTTCTATAAATCACAGTTGTATTGTCTATTTTTTTCTTACATTAAAGCTAGGACTTGTAAATGATATCTCGTTTTATGGATCAGGTATTTTATTATTTGATTCCGTAAAGTTTTATTGTATTATTTAATCCATTTTGTTACGATATTACGGGATTGCATTCCTGCGTTCCTTTTACACCGGCTTCAACAGAGTGAATGAGCCGCAAAGCTAAACGAGAAACCACTTTCACAGAACAATCTAAGGTAGTGGTTTGTGTTACGTTGCGAGTCTTTTTTCTCTCTCATACTGACATTAATGTCTGTCATGGGCAGACAGCCGAGGCAGCTGGGATACATATTCAGGACTGCGTGCATAGAAGCAATGGACATTTATAGAAGGAAAAAAACGTAACCAATTCTTTGATAAACTATTGCGACGGGAGATAACCCACAGACATGGAGAAAGGTCATCCGATGAATTCAAAGATTTCCCTTTTTCTCACATGTACGTATGTCCGTCCATACATGTACGTATAATGTCCATCCATATCACGCAATACGAAGAGCAGTGATCGCATTGCGCTAAATATCCAGCCACATGAATCACGTTCTTGTTTATGGGGATAAAATGAGTTTATTGGCGAAATGAGCATTTTATCGTCTGCCGTAAACAATTGCCACCAGCATCATCATTATTTGGCGCGAAAACGAGCGACTTGTCAACGAGGGTATGCATTCAATGGCGATAGAGTGGCGAGCAATGTAAACACAGGTTGGGGAAGAGTGAGATCTAAACACTTGCTCAAGTGGCACTCGGAAACTGAGGTAGCTGAGAAATGTCCTCGTTAATTGAAATAAGTATTGTTTAGGGCAACAAGTGCACATATGTTACATTTGCTTACATATTAGACGGGGCAGGTGATGCGGCCAGACGGAATGTAATACAGTATTACAGGAACTTGTAGTCTACCGTTTTACACGGTGGATATCAGGAACATCATTATAGTCTACCGTTTTAGACATCGGAGTTCAACGTCGATTAACATTTCAGTAAAACTCGAAAAGCAGAAATAATCTGTAACGTACATTGTCTTAGGCACTGAATATACGAACATAGGCTACTGGTATAATTATTATATTAAAGTAAATTTTATGTTTAGAATGGTAAACATCGGTCTCCGTGGTGTAGTGGTTAGACCACCGGTACAAAGCTGGTAAAATCCTTGACCGATAAAATCCTTGTTTAATTTGGTTATATTTTGAAAACGAATTTTACCATACATAATGATATGCTTAGTTAATGACTGCAAAAATGCATTGGTTTTAATAATTTTAGAAAGGGACTGAGGGTGCGTCTGAACATGTAGCTGGTAACTGGTCTCGGTATTGACGTGTATGTGAATGAATTCATTGTATGTTGAGGATGTGGTTCAGAAAAACATGTATCATCAATAAAAAGGTGAAAACAAAGCACTCCACATTATATGAATAATTTATTAAGCAGTATGCACAATGTTGGTGTAATGTTTATCTATGTTTATTTGACTTGTAAACTCTTGAAGATCATATTACAACAAACAGAAACAAATCTCTCATTTCAATCATTCTGGTAAATCCTCTTTGAGAGTGAAAAAAATGGTCTGACATCTGAAAGTTTTATACGTACACCTACTACAATACATGTATAGTTATAACTAAATCTAGATTTACCCTTCTTATCATACTCCTCAAAATACCTAGGGTTATGAAATTTCACTAGTTTTTAATACTGTGACAATCACCCGAGCTCTACAGTGTAAAATAATAACAATGAATAGAAACTAGTATTATGACGGCTAAAACTTCAAGAGACCTAAACATAAAATGTTCAAATTATCAACAAAAAAACCGTAAGATATTAATTTTACTATAGGCACATGATGTGAACATTAAGCATCACCCCAGACTGGACTCGGTCAGCTAATTATATTAGTAGAAGGCTGCATAAGTCCAAGGTGGGAAAGCAGCCATGTGATCTTGAGCCAAATATAATCATGAAACACGTTCGTCTTCTGTTCATACAGCACACCGGCCAGTGAATTTAGCACCAACATTCGGAGACATGGATGATGTTCTCTTTAAACTCGTAGGTATTTAATACGAAGTTGATGTCCATACAGCTTTATACAACTATCGTTTTACTTGTCACGAGGTTTAGCAGTTTATAAGATGAAAACTATTTGAATATCTTCAAACACGTGATATTAAATAAAGGTACATCCTCGAGTTTAAGACGATATCTATAGAACCGTTTATATGAATAATATTCTTGAATATCTCCCAATTTTTTTATTTTAAGGCACTATAAGTTCACATGAATGAATGTTGAACACTTGTGTAAAAGTTAATATTTAGTCGAAAGTTTTATAGCTATAATTAGACATTTCTTATTTTGTTTTCTCATTGTTCATCGTTTTATTTCCATTATTTCAGGGTCAATGTTATATTTTATGTCATCGAACCAATTTGCAATGAAGTAATATTTATACTTTAGTAAACGTGCAAATGGGTTTAACATAAAAGTTACTGAAAGCCCCTTTGAAAAGAAATGTACGAATTCAACGTAAGTTTGAGTTAAAGCTATTAAATTATTAAAACCATTTAAAACTGATGGTACTAACTTAAGATGGATGCCACCGGTGGTTAGGGATGTAATCATCTTCCGCAAAAAATGGAGTCCTCTTTTTTTTTAAACATTAGTTTATTGTCTTATATAGTCATGGATTTGTTAAAACATCATCTGCACTCTCGCATTTGCAGATATTGTTTGATCGTTTTGATACAGTTCCTATTGTTAACACTTTAGCGCATGCTAATTGTGGAATTACTCTTCAAAGTTGAACCAGCAGCTTTAATACACCCAGTTGTGCATTGTCATACCCCACGGCTGCCTTTTCATTTTTGAAACTTAAAATGAATCCATGATTGAAATAGTTCTTGGATGTTTTCGTTAAAGAAGAATTTGTACACCAACAGCCCAAGTAAGCGTTCTTCCCGTGGGTTACACATGTCCAAACCACACCATCAAACCACAATACACAGCTGTTGGTTTTCAAACCATAATTACTATTGTACATTTTGTTCATACTCGTGGATCCAAACGGCACCACATAGCTACATGATTCACACGACCACATGATAGCAACGGTAACTGTATTCGGACGATAAGAAGATTCCAAAATTCGGAGGATACCCACGACCAAATAATTCCATTGCTATTGTGATCACACGCTGCCAACAAGTCTGTACACAGTGTTCTATTGTGTCTGTTCATGTTCTACTGGTCCGTTGTATCTAGATAACAGTTGTCACCTATTTTCGAAACCATATCCAAAATTGTTCGTGCTTGGATAAAATCCTTTAACACGCGGTGAATATGAGGGGTATTCCATGTTTCGAGTGTAGGGGTTGGGCCGCACCTTGCTGGCTGCCATGTACGAATCTGTAGTGTATGGGCTGTACGTGTAACACTCGGTGTACATGGGCGCTGGGCGGCTGTAGTGCAGTCCGCCAGGGAGCGCTGCAGTCAGGACGGAGGGCGAAGGCGAGGTAGTTAGTTCTTGGGAGGAACATTCTCCTGGAATAGACAAATAAACGTAATTTTACCGTAGAATCATGCTGGTTAATACTAGAGTGAACACATAGGCCTAATTGATATCGTTTATAGTACCAAACATATAGAACCAGGAAGAGATGATTATAGGAATACCTAAGCATTGTGAAACACAAACACAATTCTAAGATGTAAATTTTAAAATCTAAACGACAAAACATTGACATGACCAAATGCGTGTCTCTGCATAACGCAGATTTGAAGGGAAATTATGACAAAGGTAAGATGTTATGTACTACTGACCTTTATCATCTTGTAGTTTTCTTGTTCCTATTCCACCCAGTAGTGAAATGGAGCCGGGTCTTTGCTGTGGCCGTGATCTGATCGTGCAAGGGTTAAAATGGGACAACACTTCACTCATACTGAAAAACACGAAAACATTTAATCAGTTTAATATTGAAGGACAAATAAAATATAATTAACAATATCCGTGGTGTCAAGCACCGTATAATTATGAAACATAGTTTATCGAAAACTAAAAGAATGAGCACAGGAATATACGGATCTCTGTATAAGACAGAGTTAAAGGAACATTATGACAACGTTGTCATGACTAGTAATGTAACCATAACCAAAACAGAAACGATACCAGGTATTCGTGAAACGTGAGCCTATCCTTGCGTTTTCATCGAAACGACGAAAATGTGTGGAATAGGTCCAGACAACAATTGTGTCTGCGATGCGTTGAAAACAACTTATGAATGTTTACGATAAAACGTTTTTGAAAGTTTTCACTAGTCCACGAATGTCGTAGCCCTGATGAAACGACTGCGCTGGAAGGACATGGAATTGCCTAAACTCGGAATATAATGACCAAGTCCTAAACCACCTCATACGTTCTAATGCAAAAGTACGTAGCTACCCCTCTTTGCGATAAATACGTTCTAATGCAAAAGTACGTAGCCACCCCTCTTTGCGATAAGCAGGATGTTTTATATATGACAAAGTCTGGTTGCAACACGTTCAATTATTTAGATTTCTGGCTAGATATACTCATGTTGTGTTAAAGAATAACAAATGATTAAATTTGCAGATTTCTTTTCATGTAGTTGTTATGAAGAAAAAACACAAACTTTTATCTGGATTGGTGTGATAAAGAAAATATATCCAATCATGTACTCGGCAAACCTCTTCAAATGAAAAAATCCCATCTCTCTGAAGTGTTTGAAACTGACAGATTCTACTTCTGACTAGATATGATCGGATAGGAAGTTATTCTCTGATTATCCTCAATTATACAGATACGTTTTGAAACTCGGCAAGACAGGCGAGATAAGCGAGACTTACCAGTCGTTGGGATCGCAGTCTCGGAAACCTTTGGCGAATGGATTGCTGGCAATTTTTAGCTGGGTTATCTGGAGAAAAAAAATGTTCTGATGGTTTCAATCAAGTGTTTTTGTTATATTCATGTTTACGCATCAATCATTCATCAACAACCCTCAATGATCATATTAAAAACAATTATCTAAATTTGATTACACCAGTCTGACTTTGATGAACATGGCCTTTAGAATGTGGACCATTATTTTTTCTTTTGGAATCTTCGGTGTCGAAAGAATTTTAATTTGCCAAATAATGGACACATGCTGGGTTTGTAGTTTAAAAACACAAGGACTGTGACGCTTAGCAATCTCTTCTATTTAAGTTATGCCTGCAACCTCATAGTGTATCATTTACGATGATGTTGAATGCAATGATGAAATGATTATTATCAATTTGAGACATCATAATTTTTATTTGAGAAAAGATTAAGTAATTAATTAATAATGGGTTGACTTTAGTACTTTTTTAAAGGCTATAATTGAAACAAATACATATTCTTTACAAATATGAAGAACAAATTCTCAGGTAATATAATGCCTATCATGAAATGTTGATAAGGCAAGCTGAAAATAAAATGTTAAACTCTGCACAATATATGCTGACTAAAAAGATATACAAGCTTTCAAGCAAAGGAGATTAAAAAGCATCCCTACTGAACTTTCACACACACGGTGAAAGGAAACAGTCTGCTACCAGGCTATCAGTGTTTATTTCACTCATACACATGGTTTGGATAAATATATCTTTATTTTGACACTTGTAAAATATTGATTAATAAGCGTACTAATCATAGAGCGGACGACATGCAAGTTCTCACGAGTGCCCACTTCTGACACCATCAATATGGCGGATGTCGGTCACGTGACTTACCCGATGGTTTTGATAGGCCGTAACAGCCATGAACTTGGTTTCCGGAAATATGAAGGTCTTGAAGTTTTCTGTTGACGACGTGTCTTCTCCTTTAGGACCGACATACACCACATGGAAACGAGGCTGGTACTTGTGCATGGAGTTAAGAATCAGCTGTGAAAAGATAAACATCAACGGTATTTAGAAATGCTATTGATTATATATCCCCTATTGGACATTAATTTGTCCTAGCTTTAATATCAGGGCAGTCGGAGTGAATTTTAAGCCAGGGCAGAGTGGTGAGAATATTAAACTATGGACAATATAATAATTAAAAAATATTAATACTATAAAATACGTTATAAAGTAAACAAACTAATAAATAAAATTAATTAAAGAAATGAAAAAAATTCAATAATCAGGATTAAGAGCTTTTAATCGTTCATTGTCTCAGAATTAATTAATTCAGATAAAGAAAAATACTATATACATATGATAAAAATTAACAAAAGTAAGAGTATATATCATAGTTTCATATTTATATAGATAATTTTAGGAATATTCAAAACATTTGTATAGTCTATTTTTTTCACTTGTAATCCACAAAATACACCCTTTTTTTTAAAAATATGTAATATTTTATGTTTGATTTCTATGTTTAACCAAACTAAAATTATCTACAAATACGCTCGAATAAACCGACAATAAACAATATTATTATGCCTGTTAAAATTTCAAATTAAGAAATGAAAACTATTTTTACATGTTTCTTTCATTAGTTTCTATACTGGTAAAATTTTATCTACATGTACATGTATATATAAGATTTCTTAAACTGTTATAACATATACAATATAATGTAAAAAAAACCAATCTGTACATTTCTATTTGGCGAAAAACGATACATTATAATCAATATCCCCAACAATGCATAGCTTTTATCGAAGGTTTTTTTATTTAAAAATTAAAAATTAAATTTAAAACAAAATTCAAATAAAAAGTAAGCAGTATCCGGAGTATTAATTAATAACGTAAATTAAACAATTAATTACTAAAACATATCACAATAAAATTGCGATTTTCTTTCAATTCGAGGCCGATAAATCACATTACATTTCCGAATGATGAAAAACGGCGAAGGGGGCTCACCCCTTCTTCCTAACATAACTCCCTCCCCAACTCAGTTGCTACGAATTATCCCATCGTTTCTGGTTTTGACATTGAATGAGATAACTGTGATACGTATATCTGTGATAGAAATGAAACAGAACGGATCGTATGTACAAATGCACTTAGTTCCGTATCTGTGGCAGTAGCAAGTCATCAATCAGAAGCTAACGAGTCTTGACAAGTCAATTTAGAAATGTTTGTATTATCACATCTTGAATGACACGCAGATCAAGATATTTTAAACTGATGAAGTGCACTGCTCACGAAGCTTCCAGGTGTTCTCTAGTATTAACCACGGAATTGGCCGTTCGCAGTTCATTATTTATACACACAAATAATACTTTTCCGTATCCAGGGTGGGATAAAAACATAGAGGTGTCGAAACATGACGAACACCGGTCTCACGATAATATATATCCGGTCACCCGTGAAGAATTTCTGGAATATTTAAATAATATACCAGTATTCAAAGTACCAAAATACCGGCCTCCGTGGTGTAGTAGCTGGTAGGAACAGTGTTCGAATCCCGCGGGTGGATTTCACTTTCCGACTCCAACCCAGAGTGAGTGCTCCTCCAGGCTCAATGGATAGTATAGGTGTAATACCACTTATACCGACCAGTTTCCACAACTGGTTTATACAAAGGCTGTGGTATGTGCTAACCTGTCTGTGGGAAAGTGCATACTCAATTTGGAGTAGCGGGTTTTCTCTCATACTAACACTAACTGCGTGACCA
>JAULBR010102081.1:0-11056 GCA_032355825.1 Melanodrymia aurantiaca | reverse complement strand
TCAGGTACACGAAAATACTAGTCCCATAAATTCCCCTTTCAGGTGACACGTCCCTCCATCTACACCTGGACTAATATATATTACTATACTTCGTGTCACAACTTTTGTATAGTATAATGCTATGCGCATCTATAATGCTATGCGCAACATGTTTTTGGTTAATAGAACATTTCTTATTTATATTCAAATTTACATTTCGTGCAATATCAATAAAGTATCTAGGTTACTCTTGCCGATTAGCAGCAAACGATATTTTAAATATGCACTGGTTTGCGCTAGCAGGAACGTCTAAGTATAAACGATCTCCTATTTTGTATATTATTCCACGTACCGCCCACACTATTATTATATGGGCGGAGCCTAGCCCAAGTGTTCTGCAAAAAGCACAAAATGAAAGCTAGGCTATTATAAAAGTTTACTGTATACGGTATCTATTCTTGGAAAGGTGACTAACCTTGACACGAAGTTGTGGAGAACTACGGCCCGTGATGAGTGTAAATTTTACGACGATATCCCATAATGCCAGCTTTTGAAAGGGACTGTTCGAAATGTAGAAAATTGTACAGTTTCAAAGGCAAAATTTCGAACGCGAACTACCAAAATGAATACTTTGGTAGGCTACTCTCCCGAGTTTTAAGACGGATGCCACCCTAAATTAGTTAGTTAGTTTTAACTTATTTACGTGCTTATATCCAATTAAGGTTCAATCACGTCTGTCGTGGTCAAACAGTCCAGCTGCCTCGACTGTTTGCCGACGACATAAATTAGTATGAGAGAGGAAACCCGCCACTCCAAATTGATAAGTAGCAAGGGATCTTTGATATGTACTTCCCCACAGACCGGTTAGCACATACCACGGCCTTTGTTAAACCAGTTGTGGATACTAGTCGGTATAAGTGGTATTACACCTACCCATTGGAGTCGGAAAGTGAGATCCACCCGCGGGATTCGAACACGGCACCACGGAATCTGGTCACCCTAAGTGCGCATCTAATGCTATTTATGTCATATTTCTGGCTATTGGAGCATTTTTATTCATTGATGTTAACATTTACTTTTATTACTTACATTATCAAATTGTATATTATATTCAATGCGCTTGTACTATTGTAGCTTAATTAGTATGGTTCTTGGACTTTCGCATACTAAAGTACGAGTTAGTTATTTTAGACAAAAGTACGCAAAAATTTAATATAACCATTTGGATGACCAGAAACATATTGGATATACACATTATATTAATGTAAGAAATGAGATGTAAGTAAATGTTAATTTTAATACAAAAAATGCTCTATTAGCTAAAAATATTTTACAAATATCATTAGATGCGGACGTACAGTAGCATGCGGATTAAACTCAAGAGGTTGTCTTTAATGGCATCTTTAATAAAAGGGGAGAGGGCGAGGTGTCGTTTGAGGTGTCGTTTGAACACCTACATAGCAACTGGCCCGTATTTGACACCCAACAACCGCTGATAATTAATTAATATGTTTCCTGTGGCGTCATTAAATAAACCATATTTTTATACACACATAAAATTATTATAATAATTAACACAATGAACGACCTTCCAAACGATAAATTTATTAATTCGGTTCAAATTGATAAAATAGAATCTTGCAAGATGTTATGCATAAATTTAATTAACTACCGTACAGCTCATTTTGTTTCAGATAATGAATGCATCATGTAGATGACTTATGACAGCTGAGCAGTGTATTGTAACAACCCAAACTTTCTAACAGCTGTTATAAATAGTTTGATATTAATGTCTGTTCTGTTGACATCGCTGTTAATGGGCGCCATCAGATTCTGTATGTGACGTCACTACTTCTTTGGGGCCTGAAACTTCTCGTTGTTTGGGTTCATTTCCTGCCCATGGTTGTCAAGGTCAGGTTTGTCTCCGGTTCCGGGATATTTTGGTGTATGGCCTTGATGTTCTGGGTTGTTGGGATTGCATTGATTAGTGTGATTGTCAGAGTCCGCCTTTTTTTGTCCTTCGGTTCCAGAACATGATCCTTGGCAAGACATTTTTTTTTCTGAAATAATAATAGAAACTATTTACCAATTTCTGGGGCGGGACGGTAGAATGTCCACCTGTGGCGGGATGGGTCGAGAGATCGATCCTCCACAGCGCAAAACATTTTATGGACTATTTTGCGTTCCATTAGTACACGACTGGTTTATAAAATTCCGTGAGGGATAGTGCACATAAAAGCGGGTTTCCTCTGTGACCATGTGTAAATATAACCATGCGCTGACGTCCAATAACCGCTGATTTATCATCAATGTGTTCCAGTGGCGTCGTTAAACAAACTTTATCTTTAATAATTATCAATTTTGCGGTGCATTGGTTAAACGCGTCTGGTTTAAGACAGTAAAAGTAAAGTTGGTTTTATTTAACGACGCCACTAGAAACACATCGATTATAAATCAGCGCTTATTGGACGTCAGACGCATGGTTATATTGACACATCGTCTCAGAGAAAACCCGCTACTCTTCATGGGCTACTCCTACCGAAAAACAGCAAGGGGTCCGATCATTTATGTGCACTACTAGACGTGTTTCACTGGATGGAACGGAAAATAGCCTGTAAAATGTTTTGCGCTGTGGAGGATAGATCCCACGAACTAGGACAGGTAGGGTTCGAATTCCATTCGTAGCATAGGGCCTATGTGATTTTTAATACCAGTACCGACTCCAACCCAGAGCGAGAGTTCTGCAATGCTCATTGGGTAGGTGTACTTCTACTTACACCGACCAGTGTCCACAACTGGTTTAACAAAGGCCTTGGTTTTTACTGTCTTGTCCATAGGGAAGTGCATATATAAAAGATCCCTTATTATTTATTTATCAAATAGGAGGTGACGGGTTTTCTCTCTCATAGTAACATTAACTTCTGTCCTGGGCAGTCGGTTGAGGCAAATGGAGTATTTGTCTAGGACAGACGTACTTGAACCTTAATTGCATACGTCAGGCGGACACTCTAGTCTCTGAATTGGATTCAGCTATCTGTCGTAAA
Organism: Melanodrymia aurantiaca; assembly: GCA_032355825.1. Classification (NCBI taxonomy): domain Eukaryota; kingdom Metazoa; phylum Mollusca; class Gastropoda; order Neomphalida; family Peltospiridae; genus Melanodrymia; species Melanodrymia aurantiaca. The sequence continues at coordinate 8,033 of JAULBR010102081.1, read as the reverse complement.
ATGCAAACACCTTCAATATTAGCAGATGATTGTACATGAAACAAAACACAGCAAATTCAATGCAGGCATGTGTTTCAGTTGCTTTCCTAAACCATAATACCGGAAATAATGTATAAAAAATCGGCGAACTCGATATAAAGACAGAAAAAAATTGTATTCATTTCACGTTTAATATGCGTCTCAAATTGTAAGAAAAACGCATGTAATTGAAGAACACCTCCGCCATACACAAAGAGTGCAAACAGTTCTTGTTGTTTGGTGGTGGTATTCAGACCGAGCGAGTAGTTTACACAGCAGCAGAGAGCACTTAATTCGTTAGACAAATAACTGAATCACTCATCCTTGCATGTCTTACAGTAAATTCAAGGGGCTTTTAGAAAAAAACTCCACCATATTGTTCCAAGAACACGATTTTGATATCACATTATTTTCATCTTGCATAAGACACCACTCCGATATCACCTGCTATGTTAAATAATATCTCGGTCTAAGACTAAGATCAGAGTTTGTCAAGCTCTCTCCAGGTGTCTACATTGATAGCGTACAATTTGTCCGCCTATTGCGTCGTACGAAACCACGGATGTATCGATTACGTAACAATGTTAATGATTTCCACCGTCAGCAGACGAGCATCAGCAAATAAAATACCGGTCTCCGTGGTGCAGTGGTTAACGTTACGGACTTCAGGCTGGTAGGTACTGGGTTCGAATTCGTGGCATATGGGATTTTTAATCTCAGTATCGACTCCAAACCCAGAGTGAGTGCTCCGCAAGGGCTCAATGGGTAGGTATACTTCCACTTACACCGATCGGTGTCCACGATGGTTAAAAAAAGGACGTGGTATATGCTGTCCTGTCTGTGAGAAAGTGTATATAAAGAATCCCTTTTTAATCAAGTAGTCTCGTATCCAAACGCTTCATATTTGACACAAGACTTAAGAGATTGTTCGAGAGTAACGATGAAGAGAAACGATACAGTGCGCATGCTCACATCACCGGAACTGCTGGTTTCTAATGCTTTCCTTTCCCTTATCAAAGAGAGAGTTACCTAAGATAATAATTTTCTTACGATTGTTTTCGAGAAACATATAATACGCTAAGAATACGTAAATCAATTCGTATATTTTCTCTTAACTTTACTCGTAGAAGTAACTTACGAACTTTTGTGAAACAGGCCACTGTTCTGTTCTGTTCTGTTCTGTTCTGTTCTGTTCTGTTCTGTTCTGTTCTGTAATCCAACATGGTTACGCTAATTGACAATACGTACAGGTGTGATTTCCGCTGTATAAATGTGGAGGATCGATCCTTCGATTTCTTGAACCTCAGATGACCAGCCACCCGCAGAGGTACTTCCCACTTCCAAACAACTATCTAATTATAACAGCAATTATGCCAAGAAAATAACAAAAACAGACTCAAACTATACGAAAATGAAAGGCGTCGTTTATTGTAACGTACCAACATTTATTAATTGCTCACATGGTTGTACATAACATAGTATTAATCATAGCAACGTGACGTAGGTGAAACGTATTTCATAGTGAAGAGAAAACATTCATACTTAAGCACCACAGCACGTCTCACATAAATTATCATAAATAATTAATAACAAAATAAAAACACATCGTATTATTTTATTGTCTCATCAACAGATACTCTTTGATATTGACTCTGCATCTTTATTAAATATTACTTACTCTATGTACACCAGCTGTTCCTTGATTGTTATTTATTCAATCATAATATTATTATGTATCACACGTTTCTTTATTGTGCCTATTGCGTTCTCCGCGTGTAAGGGGCATGCGTTGATATAAGCATTGTTGGTTCGCCAATTCCTTTCCTATAATATATATTATTTATAAAAATAAATATAGTTTTTAAAATAATTGCCAAAATTCAAGAGTGATAAAACGTCAGATTGCATGTACATTAGCTCTATCGGACAATAGCCGCGTTCATTACGTATCTTTAAACTCGTTTAACTATACTGATATAACGAAACCAGTTTACAATGTACATGCGAACGTGATATATTATTCACTATACCGGTATAGCTATACCGGTATAACTAAAACACTTTGGTGTGTGGTATTATTAAACTGGTATATAACTAAACCAGGCCCCGAGCTTATAAACGTTTTTCAGGCTCAACTTTAATAAAGTCTGAACTCCAGACTTAAACTTAGAGCCCTAACTTCATAAACTTTGAAGTGATCAATTTAGTTGTGTTTTCTATTTTCAAGTCTTGCATTAGGTTTTAAAGTTTTAACTTTATTAAAGACTGAAGTCTAGATTTTAAATATTTTATGAGCACTATTTTCTTTCTTAAAGTCTGAATCTTAAGTTAAATTCTAAAGTCTAGACTTTAAGACGTTTATAAGCACGGGCAAGCTTAAAATGTACGTGTGAAGCCGACCTGTTGTAGTAAAACTGGTATAAAGCGGAAGTGAATACGCCATACACATGCGCATTGTATCTAGTGTCTAGTCGCTTCCAGCTACGTAGGCGAAATGTTCTTGTTTTTGTCGGAGCGAGAGCGATAGTTATATAGAGGATATTACATTCGTGTCCATGACAAACGATGTTTACGACACGAGTGCCTAAATAATTGTGCCTAAATGTTAATAATATTATTATTTGTTGCGTGCAAAGACAACAGAAAAAATCATTCAAATTACTACATTGCTTCATTTCTTGTAGTTTTATGACATTACGTCATACATTGTGTATTATACAAATGTGACAACAACTGTTGGAAATATACTTATTTTAAAGACACTGTTTCGATTTTAAGACTGATACCAACCACATACTGCGACCTGTACACGATACAAGAATAATTTTCAACAAAATCCTTGAACAGTAATGAAACCATGTATTCGCGAAATACAATCAAACCCTGCCTCTTATCCGTCTTAAATTCGAACCAGTGGCTTTAACAATACACAGAACATTCATATTAATGAACACTGATATAACGAATTTATGTATATACGATCAAATAGCCAGAATTGGTGTCTTGAGGTGTTTAAAAAGTACAGCCCGCAGGGAACATGCAGGGAATTAGAATATAGTACAAGTCGTTTACTTCTATGTAGCGAGGATGTGGTATACAAAGTAAGGTTTGTTTTATTTAACGACGCCACTAGAAACACATCAATTATAGATCAGCCGTTATTGAACATCTAGCGCATGGTTATATTGACACATGGTCGCAGAGGAAAGCCGCTGTCGCCACATAGGCTACTCTTCTAAGAATGACAGCAAGGGGTCTTTTATGTTCACTTTTCCATATACAGGATAGCACACACCACGGAATTTGATAAACCAGACGTGGATCACTGGCTAGGATTCGGTATACAGAACTGTGAATGCATTGTAATAGCGGCAATCAATTACGGATATACCGAACTAATGGGCATAATTATTTGTAAATACATGTAGTACATTTAAGTACAGTATGTGTTTGTGACCAAGTTTATTTTATTGCATATTGCGTAATTATTAATTGTAATATAAAACAATGTTCCTCATTATATTTTAGTGTTATTACTGAAAAATAATGATAGGCTTTCAAACAATAATTGGTATTAACAATAGATAATGTGTCCATAGTTGGAACGAGAAAATTCTACACATTTTTGTTACATTCTTGTTTTGAGCTCCGTCAATATGGCTTAACATTAATATTGCTACCAACTATAAAACAAAAAAATTAATCCGAAGTATATTAAAAATACTTGAAATATACATGTATTTTGAAAAGCGTATCATAATCAAATGTCTTCAATAATATATAGGATATTAAATTTGCTATCATCTATTATTTAAATCACTTGTTAAATAATTTTCATTTTCATTTTCGACGTAATCTTGATAACACAGAATAGATCATTTCAATATCCTCTATTTATCTTAGCAGAGGCTCGGATACTAACAACATGTAGGGCAAGACACGTTCATAATAGTAAGCATAATATAATTTCAGGGTTTAATCTGCCATACAATTTGGGGCCGGTTACCGGTGTAATAGGAATAGAAGTCCGTAGGAATACAGGTCGGACACAATGCATAATGCTATAGGACCTACATACCTAGGAATCCTAGTCCAAACCAGACGTGTATAAAACACATAGTTTTATTGCGCTTTGGCGTGTACATTAACTCTAGGACTTGTAGGTAATAACTAGTTTTATGAATGATACTATTTGTTTCATTCCGTAAAGATTTATTTTATTATTTAATCCGTTTTGTTATGATATAACCGGACTTGCATTCTGGTAGGACTTGCGTTCCTTTTACACCGGCACCATTACTCTAGCGGGAATTCCCAATTTGCCCCAAAAAAATCCAAAATTTGAAAAACAAAATTCCCCCCAAAAAACCAAAATTTTGTTTTTTCGCTTTTTTTTTAACATTCACACAGCACAGATGACTGGATAAAAACGGATCTTTCCGTTATACTACGAAACAAACCCAACTATTACTCTTTTAAAAGGAAAATATCAACGTAAGACATTCTAATGTTGACTACCGCGAATAAACAAAATTTCCCCTTTTCTCTTTAAGGCATTTTTTTTGTCAATTTTGCAAAATGGGACCCTAAAAAATGGTCAAGATTATACCCTGTAATTTGTAAAGACTACATCAACATATTGAAAGTGTCAAGTACAATATCTACTCATTTCCTCTCACCCACCAATGGTTAACACGCTTTCTCTCGTCACGGTTATGCTGTCCATTGACCTGGCCCCGAGCTTATTATTATAAACGTTTTTCAGGCTAAACTTTAATAAAGTCTGAACGCCAGACCTAAACTTAGAGCCTTAACTTCATAAAGTTTGAAGTGATCAATTTTTGTGTGTTTTCTATTTTCAAGTCTTGCATTAGGCTTTAAAGTTTTAACTTTATTAAAGACTGAATGCTAGATTATAAATATTTTATAAGCACTATTTTCTTTATTAAAGTCTGAATCTTAAGTCTAGACTTTAAGACGTTTATAAGCTCGGGGCCTGTGAAAACATTCAGGTGCTTGAACCTTAATTGAATATACATGTAGGCACGTAAATTTTTATTCCGATTCCGATTCCGAAAACATTCAAAAGTGTTCTATGGTAGCCATTCATAGGCTATTTCACGATATGACGCATCATTGACACAGATGATACCTGATGTAATACCTCGCTTATTCCTGTTTACAATACAATTTGATATCGTTTCGATGTTGACAGTGGACAAACAATATGGCTGTGCTAACAACGACTTGTTTGGCCGAGCGGTTATGGTGTTGGACTGTCAAGTGTCATGCGAATCGGTGCAATAGGTTCGAATCCCACTTGTGCTCATAAGTGGGGTTTATTTCATTTACAACGGGTGCCACCGGTGGATGCAGGAAACGCTCATCTTTCACAAATACCAGGGGCCGGTGTAATAGGAATAGAAGACCGTAGGAATACAGGTCCGACACAATGTAAAATTATATAGGACCTACATACCTAGCCGTAACATAGGAATCCTAGTCCGAACCAGACTTGTATCAAACACATAGTTTTATTGCGCTTTTTCTTATATTAACTCTAGGACTTGTAGGTAATAACTAGTTTTATGAATAATACTATTTGGTTTATTCCGTCAAGATTTATTTTATTATTTAATCCATTTTGTTATGCTATAATCCGACTTGCATTCCGGTAGGACTTGCGTTCCTTTTTCACCAGTGTAAAAGTAACCCAAGTCCGCCGGGAATGCAAATCAGATTTGCATCCTATCATATAACGAACAATTCGATAAATAATTTTTGTTTTAATCCGGCGATCAGGTTAAACCCGTGACGAGAAATCGGCCTTTAGAATAAGAATTAATGCAAGTCTGGTTAAATAAGAATCAACCCTTTCCTCGGGATGTATTACAGGCGTTTACATTTTAAAATGTCAGCAACAATATTATAGTTTTATGTAAAATTCATGAGTACAAACTTGATAGATTATGTATTATACATTGTACGTATTTATGCCCTTATCATAATAGACGTCGTTACAATAAATCAAATGGCTTACAATTCCCTTAGAATAAATGAAAACGCTTAGTTAAACCGGTAAGGAGTAGAGGCTCCCTACATCGTATGGCTCTGTGGAAATCTCTACATACAATTGCCTTACAATAAATCAAAGCACTTAGTTAAACAGGTAATGAGTAGAGGCTCCCTACACATTATGGCTCTGTGGAAATCTCTACATACAATTGCCTTACAATAAATCAAAGCCCTTAGTTAAACCGATAAGGAGTAGGGACCTCACTACACATTATGGCCCTGTGGAAATCTCTACATACAATTGCCTTACAATAAATCAAACCACTTAGTTAAACCGATAAGGAGTAGGGGCTCCCTACACCTTATGGCCCTGTGGAAATCTCTACATACAATTGCCTTACACCAAATCAAAGTGCTTTGTTAAACAGGTAAGGAGTAGGGACCCCACTACACATTATGGCTCGAGGGAAACCTATGAGAATGCTATAGTTTAATATAATATTACGTATGTCTGATTGTATTGATGGAAAGTCAATATTTGGACTTGCCAGACATTATTCTTTAGTTCCGTGAACCAGATGTGTGCATGGTACTGACAGTTAAGTTTGTGCAACAACAGTGAAATTCATAATGTTTTTGAATGAAATGAAGTCATTTTCCAAATCGGTACCATCTTCAAATAAACCAAATTATGTCATGGTATTATTGGCTATGTTTCTCCTCATCCCTTTCTGTTCACTGAAAAATCATATGGTATGGAAATCTTTGACACATTTGATGCAATAGTTCATTAATGTAGCTCAGTCTGAGAAAATACGGATGTTGCTTAATTAATTTCCATATGTATATATTGTGTGCACCGTAATCTATCTTTTTGTAAGTGAATTAATACCATGTTGGTAATTAATGTGGTTTCGCCTGTATCTGTTTATACCATTTTAAATGTAAATGTGTACATATCTTTTTATGACGTTTTTGTAGTACCATAATATGCTTGTTAGTTATTTCATTATTTTATGCCGACCTTTTTTGTTATATCATATATTTGTTTCAAATTAATAACGATCTGACTGTGTATTTATTGTATCTTTTAACTCTTGCAGGGGCTGTTTAATACCGCCTATTTGAGAGATTGTCCAACAAACTGAATGTCGAACCATCCCCGCAGTTGGTGTTCCGTTCATAACCAAACCACCCTGTGACATACATATATAAAATAACAAAAAGATAACGTTTGTTTAACGACACCACTTAAACACATTGACTAGTAATCAGCCATTATTGGATGTCAATTCAATTCAATTGTTTATTACTTTGAGCCTTACAAAATACAGAAACAGTGACATAGACAAAATACATAATAGAGACATAGACAAGATACATAGGAGATGGCGTTGATATCTAAATTTGAGGAGAATATAATTTATATATTGTTTTAAGAACTCTATTTTATAAATAAAGGTGGAACTTCACGTCTTTTGAACACTTTGTTCCGAGGTTGCATAATTCTTTTACATTATTAGTATTTAACAAAGTTATTAATTTTAACATGGATGGATGGATTCTATAATATTTCTGATATATAACCCTTAGATCACTGAAAAATTGACCAGACAGTATACAATGAAACTCATCCTCAATCTCCCTGTGCGGCGGTGCGTGCGTGCGTGCGTGCGTGTGTGTAATATATAAGTAGTCCTGTTCTTATTTCAAATGTACTCACTGTTAGAAATATGTATGTCCCCACACAGATACCACAGCAAAAGTGCTATCTAGAAATAAGTCTAACTATATTTTACCAAAAAAACACGTTTATGCTCTTGTACCCAAAGTACCCACTGCTAGAAATGTGTACAGTGTAATTAATATGGACTTATCTAGTATTAATACTTATGGTGATGTTGATCCACCCAGTGCTTGTATTGTTATTAATACTTATGGTGATGTTGATCCACCCAGTGCTTGTATTGTAAATGTGGAGTCACATTACTCTACTAGTG
>JAULBR010102080.1:0-20872 GCA_032355825.1 Melanodrymia aurantiaca | reverse complement strand
ACATGCATCAAGTCATGATGTCTAACCCTTGTTCATGACCTCAACAGGCTTCAATTCAGGATGTCTAACACTTGTTCATGACTTTAACATGCATCAAGTCAGGATGTCTGACCCTTGTTCATGACCTCAACAGGCTTCAAGTCAGGATGTCTGACCCTTGTTCATGACCTTAACATGCATCAAGTCAGGATGTCTAACCCTTGTTCATGACCTCAACAGGCTTCAAGTCAGGATGTCTTACCCTTGTTCATGACTTTAACATGCATCAAGTCAGGATGAGGAGTATCGGTCCTTTGACCTCACAATCGTCTGGAAGATGTAAATTATTCTTATTGTTTCACACACAGGATGACAAATCTGAAGGTGCTTAATGACATTAATCTGCCAAACCAACTTCAGATGAAATTCGATAATGCCAGTTACGAAATGTGATATGCCTAAAATACCCATAAACGCAATCTAACATGTTCTAACAGCCCCAACTGCCACTTTTTCACATCTTCCTATACAATTGAATGTATTATGAGCTGATGTATATAATAATTATGAATGCAAAAGCCATAACAAGAAATGGAGCATCAATAAACAATTATTCTAATTTAAAACTTATTTCACAGTAGGCCTAACTCTCAACAGCGAACCTAGTAATCCTATTGCCTTCAATATTACAAACAAATGGACAGTTTTCAAAGTCCTGTCAAGTCTTAAGTGTATTATTTAAAACTCAGTATACCGAACACCTCCCTAAGTTTTACTGTATTAGATAAAACAATGTCAGTGCCAGAAACTGTAGGTATCGTGTTGATGAAAACAAAAGAGCTAACGATTAAAGAATAGCTGAGGTAGAGCAGAATGTGTGACTACATTACGATCGATCTGATCGAATGACATCTTGTATCAAGTCAGGCTCTCACTCAATAAGTATTCATTATACGAAATACATGTACTTGCAGATATTAAAATCTCTTTCATTGTTGCTCAGTTTTACATAACCGAGAAGAAACTGTTCCTGCTTCTCTTTTTTAACTCGCAGTATTGTCTTTCTCTGTAGTCGTAATAGTTCAAATAATATGTACTGTAATAATAATTTCAGGGACACATTCTTTTGTAGATGGTAATTTTGACACGAGTCTCAAGAAAATTAGTCTTTTTGGTGAACAGCATGAATTGATTTATTTCAGATGAGTAACAATGGCAGAGCACTATTTGATTGATAAGACAAATTAACCAATCAAATGCCATGTATCTGATCTAGGGGTAGTGACACTTTACTGTTGTTTTTTTTAGCTTTCTATGAAGTGACTGCATGAAAACAAGGTGTAAAGACAAGATATAATTCTTACTGATGACCAGATTACTTCCCTTAGTTTGACCTGCTGCTCCTAGACATGTTCATGTTTTCAACAGAAATACAGTGCACTTACATTTTCTGTTGTTTTGAGGTTTAAATTAAATTTATACATCAAAGTTTACTTTATAAATTTTGTCTAAAGAATATTCAGGCATGTCAGGTACATGAATATAGAGTAAAATTGTTGTCAATACTGTTAACAATACTGTAAACGTACATGTAAATGTTTGATTTTTGGGATCGATGCTCAGTTTAAAACAATACAGACCGAATCAGACAGTGTCTTACACAACCTGTCAATCATTCTGGCAACGATTTCAAAAATTCAAATTTTCTTTATATAATATATTGGAAAAGTAATTAAATTATGAAGCTTTATCTTACTATTTTCATTCTGCTATCAAACAAGACATGTTAAGTCCAAATTATGCAACATGATAAATGGTACAGGTTTATACCAATAAATTTCATCATTCTGAAGATAGAACCACAAAAAGAAAAAGTTTCTTAAATAAATTTATGGCCAAAATAACCCTATTTATTGTGATTTGTAAATTTTTTAGTTGTTTTTGACACATACATGTATATTATTGTTGGTTGAAAAAATAACAGACTAAAAGACTCAACCAACCAAAATATTATCACTGGAAATATGTTCAGTAACGTGTACCAAATTCTTAAATGGAAAACACAAAAACAAATTTATTGTCGTTCAGTTAAAGATGTTAACTTAAATGTACAAGCTATTGCAAAACAATAGATATTATGATATGTAATCAAAGTAATGATATTCAGTTCATTCTAACGTAACTCCTGTTTATTAAAGAGCAGATTTTAATACGTTTAAACTAAATTTGGTCTCACTGTATTCAACATTAGATTGGTCAGTTTTAACTAGTAACTAACTACAGGTAATTTATCAAAGTTAAGATGTGCATCAATAATTGTGATGCATCAAGCCATTTGATACAAATGACTAATGAAAAAGGTTAAATATTTTTAAATCTTTGTTTGCCAAATGATATATGTATTATTGTAGTATAGCCAAATAGTAAATTAACCTGAAAACCCACCTGCTGCACCATAAACAAACTTAAAATCACAACACTCTTCTTGACCCAAGATTACACCAACAATTAGTGTATAATTTCTTGTTTAAAATTAAATGATTTATATGCAGGGATGAACGTGGACGTTAGTTATTCTGTATTAAATTACTGAAATGTTCAAGTTTATGTAATTGTATTTGTATTCTGCATTAGTAAAAGATTAAAATATGGAAAGACTACATTCTGAACAAGAACTCAACTATCGAAATTGCTTCATAATAAAACAGTACATGAACGAAATGATATATGGCAAAGATGCATGATGATGAATGAATATAATGATTAATGACACCGCAGCACAAAAATAAATATCGGCTGTTGGGTGGACTGCATGGTGATATACATATCTGCTAAATCGCACAACTTCTGCATAATGAAGTACGAAAGTAAAAACTTGCGTTTATGGAGCTACATGTATTATAAAATTCAAACTTGACGAAGTGTAACAGAGATATTTCTCTAGAAACCTGCCCATATTACCACATATCAAGCCCTAAACAAATGATAACCATTGAAACTAAATCCATTCATAACATTAAGAAAAATAGAATAGATTTTTCACAACTTTGATTTGCCACCCTCCCACCCACCCTTCATGATGCATGTCTACATCCTCAACATATTCATGAGAGTTCAAATTGCCCATTGGCAAGTCTGTGGGTTTATTAATATTATTATTATTCATTTAGTTACAAAATATTAATATGCATTGTTAAATGAGGTTGTGTTGGAGGGGTGAAAACCTATTAGCATGAATGTGATTACACGCATTCGTTGATTTATTATAACTACTCTCCAATCATGAACACAAATGCTTGTCGTCTACTTAGTTTATATGCTTACATATTATGTAAAATGTCTTTCACAAGAGGGTCTGTCAAACTGACATGGATAAACAAATATGGATGTACTTGAGAAAGCTGTTGTCACCTCTGAACAGTGATAAGGACAGATACAGTGTGTGTACTCGGAGCTTCAGAACAGATTCAAGATACACTGATATGATCTGACAATGCGAACACTTTTACTTTGAGCAATAATCACTAATTCACATTTAGCAGTGGCTGAGAATGACACTGGTTCATGGTAGAACGTTAGCACAATCTTTGTCACTGCTTGTAAATCTACTACTGTAATTATTAAAAATATGCTTTCATCCTTGGAAGGAAAAGTGAATTTGTAATCCATTATTAGAAAGATGTGAACAGCCAGTCTAGTCTGATAAAGCACAGCTGATGGAAACATCATTTCACACGTAGTCTGAATACTGGTTCTCCTCCTTTCACGTTTACTGAGACGCTGCCTTGAGCTGTATGAAACAGTTTTAAATGCTTGAGCTTATGCCTTGAATCATTATCACAAAACACACAACACATGGCACGTGTATATTATACCGCACTATCTAACCTTCATGGCACATTGGGCATCATGCCCATATATGGCTGTCCTGGGCTTCCCATCATGCCACTCATAGGAGACATTTGTCTAGGTCTAGTCTGTGAATATAACTGTTGCTGAAATTGCTGATATTGTGCATTATAGTTTTGAGGAGGCCCTCCAGACATCATACCTGGATTTCCTGGCATTCTCACCGAATTTGGATTATGTTGTCTCGGCATACCTGGGCCCTGCATGGGCATCCCAGGCATACCACCGGGTCCTTGCATTTGCATGTGGGGATTCTGCATCATGCTAGAAGCACCACCCCCAACAGACTGTCCATTTGGCATAAAACCCTGACCCCCAGAGTGACCATTACCCATGCCACCTCGCATTTCTAGTGGTGATATGTTACCCATGGAACCACCAGGTCCAAAACTCATAGGCCCCATCCCAGGGCCGTTTGGACCCATTCCACCCTGCATAGCCATCACTGCCTCTGGAGGAAGGTTATTGTTCATTGGAGACATGTGGTTTGGCCCATCCATCAGTCCCATATTAGCCATGGCAGCCATTTTGCTCATATGTCCCATTGAAGCACCAGCACCTTCCATCTGTTGGAGCATGTTAGCCATCTGTGGTGGCATGCCGTCTGCTGGTCCCATTCCCGGTGGGAAATCAGGATTGTTTCCTCCGTGCATCATCATCGACTGTTGCTGCATTGCCATCTGCTGGCCAGGAAAAGGTGGTTCTCCCATGCCAGGTACTTTCATGTTTTGACCGGAGTTTGTTGGAAAATACTGCAATGTGGATGTGGGATTTTTTCCTTCCAGATTGGTCAGCGGTGCTGCGAACCTCTGCATATATTCCATTTCTATTGAGCGTTTTGGTCCTGGCATGTTGGCTTGCGAGGCCGGTGGATTAGCTGGCAAGTACTGTATCGTATTGGGAGCTTTTGGCTGGACCTGAACACTAGCATTTCCAGAGTTTTGTTGGAAACTAGGAGAGGCCATTCTACCAACTGGAGCCCCACCTTGAGGCATCATGGGGCTTGGTTGGCTTGTTATTCCACCATGGGTTGGGCTTGGAAATTGTGGCGATTTTCCAGGACCCATAGGAATAACTGCTGGACCGGGACCCATACCCTGAGGTGCCATAGCTGCAGAACCACCAGGGCCCATAGCAGCTGGACCACCAGGGCCCATAGCAGCTGGACCACCAGGGCCCATAGCACCTGGACCACCAGGACCCATAGCAGCTGGACAAGTTGGTCCCATACCAGCTGGACCAGTTGGTCCCATACCTGGTCCACTATGATTCATTACACCAGGTCCTGGGCCCATAGGAGATGGCCCCATAGAACCCATCATCTGGGATTGTGACATAGAAACTGATGATTGATGCATCGTTCCAGTTCCAGTTGGAATTCCTGGACCATGAGGCATTCCAGCTGGTCCAGTAGGATGTGTCTGCTGGACGGGACCTGGTGCAGATGAAGACATGTGTGAATCAGTGTTACACTGCTGTACTTGCATTGATGGACTGTATCCTGGATTTCCTGGATGGTTTGTTTGAATGTTCAACTGTTGTATTGACATTGTAGCATTCACATATGTATTATTAATACTTGGTGTTGATTGAGAATGTGCAATAGAACTTCCAGGAATCGGCTGAGAAAGTGATGTTGGAGGATGTTGCTGAACATGAGATGGATTCTGTTGTTGTTGTTGTTGTTGTTGTTGTTGCTGCTGTGGATGTTGTGGCTTTGGATGTTGCTGTGGTTGTTGGGGTTGAGGCTGAGGCTGAGGCTGAGGCTGAGGCTGCTGGTTTCCAGCTTGAGATGTGTTATTGCCCATCTGATTCTGAATTTGAATACTATGAAATGGTCCTCCTTGCATCATGTTCTGCTGCATCTGATTGGACAAATGTTCTACACCTTTGGCCAAGTTAGCCAAACTGGCAGATGTGATGTTAGACATTGATGCTTTAACAGTAGGCGTGGTTGGAGCACTGGATACAACACTGCTAGAGGGGGGATCATAATGGGATAATCTCATATTGGCACCGGACATGTGACCGGATAGAGGTGAAGGACCTGGTAGAGGACCAGGACTTGACATTGGACCAGCACTTGATGTCTGGCTAGAGTTTGATAAAGGTCCTTTATTTGAATTTGGTCCATGCATTGGCGAATTAACTTGATTCTGTTGAAAGTGGTTTAACTGTGGATCACCAGTATTGTTTGTTTCTCTGTATGCAGTATTTAACTGCTTTGTTATAGTCAATTCTTGTCCTTCAAACTGATTTAAATAGTTTATTTGCTGTGGAGATGGTGTTGGTTGTAAATTTTTATAAATTTCATCTAAATCGTCTCTTTTTCTTTTCTGTGCTTGTGCATAACTTGGAGGTGGTTTGCTATTTAAAGCATTAGAAGAACCAGCAGGACCTGAATTAACACCAGGAATATCAGGCTGAAATTGTTCAGGATTTCCAACTCGATGTAATGACACATGTGGAGCTTTCATATTAGTCATGGATGAAGGAGGAGGTATCATACCAGGAGGTCCATTTTTCCCAGGCATATTTGGCATCATATTGGGGTCCATACCACCATGAGGGTGCATGGGTGAACTGAATCCTGGCACCATACCCGTTGGATCCATTGGTGAAAGGGGATGTCTTGGCCCAGGACCAGGGAACATCAATGGGTCATGCTCTGGACTTGGTCCAGGCATTTGAGGTCCATTAAGATTTGGAGAGGTAGATCCACCCATTCTCATAACCCCTTGCCGTTTTTGAGCAATCGATGTCAGATATGATGGAGGTGGTCCTTGAGCTGAGTTTGGATCAATATTTGGATTCATCTGCATTTGATGATGTCTTTGTTCATTATAGAATTCTTCCTGAAGCCTCATCCACTCGCGCTGTGCTGGGTTAATGTTCTGGGGTTGAGGCCCAAATTGAGGCATACCCTGTTGAGACATCATGAACTGCTGCTGCTGCTGTGAAGACATTCCATGAGGAGAGCCCATCATGCTTTGTGACTGACTCATACTCTGTTCCATCATTCCATGAGGCGACATCATACCCTGTTGAAACATGGCATGCATTCCATCTGGCATCATCGGCCCACCTTGTCCGGGAACCCGACCAGGACCACACTGCTGGGGACCCATATGTTGGGGTCCAATTGGACCTCCACGATGCTCTTCTGGAAGTAACATCTGTGAAATTTTACGTATTTTTGCTAAATGCTCTTCTCTTCTTTGAAGTTGCACTGGGGTTAAATTTTCATTTGGTACTTTACTTCTTAACAAGTTTATGTTCATAGGACCACCAAAATCGTCAAAGTCAGGCATCATTGGCATGTTTGGTCCCATGGGATTGGGACCATGTGGGGACCAGCCCATCATTCTAGGACTGCCCTGAGGGAAAGGTCCGTGAGAGTTCATAGTCATGCCCTGCTCCTCCAGATTGATGTTCTGTTGCTGCACCCATTGGGCAATGCTGGAAGCAGGATTTTGTCCGAAGCCTCCCATCATCTGAGGGTTGGGATTTCTCATGTAGCACATTTGTCCAGGTCGACCCATACCAGATTTTGTATAATTCTGCAAAACATTAGAAAAAAACCCACTTATATAGAAAAAGTTATGAAAAATATTTATATTTGAGTTTCTGATTGTTGCATAAATGTTTTGTATTACTATTAAATTAGTGATAGATCTAACACAACTAAATAAAAGCCTAGAATATATTGTAAGGATTTGAACAAACCGTCATACCGTCTAACTTGGCAGGAGAATAAATGGACAATTAAACATGGATACTGTGCAAAGCATCAGACAGAAATGTGTACCTGCAGAAACTTCTTTGTGTTGGGTTGGTCCATATGATAGCCCAGCATTGACTTGTATTGTCCCTGCTGCACCATCTCGGCTGCCTTGTTGGCGAGTCCCGTCGAAAAGACAAAGATCTGACTCTGCTGCTGCATGAACGGTGGCTCCATCGACATGGACATCATTGACTGCGGCCCCATCTTATTCATACCATCAGCATGCGGCCCATTCTCCCCCTTCACTGCAAACAATATACACACTTCATTTAATACCATCGACATGATCGACTGAGGCCCCATCTTATTCATACCATCAGCGTGCGGCCCATCTCAGTTTGGCAAGTGTATATGGTAATGAACAGATTGTAAGTGGAAGGAAGTAGGACAATTTGCGAGGGCGGTAGATAGTCAGAACAATTGTTCATCTCATATCATAATAACTGCTTTCGTAATACTTATATAATTTAATAACGACACCACTGGAACACATTAATTCATTAATCATCAGATATTGGAATTCAAAGCATGGTCACTTGTAAACATGGTCTACAGAGAGTATGACACCACTGAAGTACCAAGTTTAGATTTGATGGTATGTGCTGCATTGCGGTTTGTTTTATGAATGGCAGATGATGCACAACCTGAAATGTGGACTGTTGCAATGTTGTAGAATCCTCTGTTATGAACCAACACAATCACTGTCAAGTAGACATCTCAATTCCTAATCACTGAGCACGACTTGCAATCACATACTGACAGACATTTCCATTAAGTTCATACTTACATTTTTTATTAGGATGTGCCTTGTGGTGAGATTTCGTTGTTGTTGTTGTTGTTGTCGTGGTGGTGGTCGTGGTTGGACTTCCTTCAGCCTTCACCTTACTGGCATCTATATACAACACACATACATTATTAGTATACAAGGTTTCTGAAATTGTCAACTTTCATTGGACAGTGTAAGAGTTTATCAATAAAGAATATGTGATTTGAAATGTAAAAGTCTCATATTAGATCAGACATTAGTCATTTATTAAAACTTTCAATGAGTATTCTAGTTATCGGTTCGCGTCTTAATTTGTTGAAATATATTTTTAAGCTGTCAATGTGTTAAAATTTGTGAGAAATCTGAATGATTATAATTATATTACTTGTGACACAACATCAAATTACTTGTGTTATTCTGACCAAGTGTAATTACTCGTGTTAAAAACAAAGTTTTGCTTCATAAAATCCGAAAATAGTCTATTACCAGTTTCTCCATTTGTCATTTTGTTAGAGTTTGGTGCTGACTCGACACTTTTCAGTTCCGGGTCAGGCTTGACTTCCTCCTTCATGTCGGGTATGGATTCGGCCTTGACATTCGTCTCAGTAAGATCATGGTTAGCTCTGTCAGAGTCCTTTAACATCTCTGAGAGATCTTCGTGCACTGCGGGCCCCAGCAGGCCACTGTCCAGTGTCGGACTTCCGCCGGCTGTATCGAGCAAGCCGTCGCCAAGCGCTGGCACGGCAGCGTCCAGCCTTTCTTTTGCCTGTTCCTGAACACATCAAAACACCAATCACTCATACTGATATTAGTAATAACAACTAGCATTATATACAAATCTACATATGTCCATTGTATATCAATGTGAACACATCAAAACAGCAATCACTGATACTGCTAATAGTAATAACAACTAGCATTATATATAGATATACACATGTCCATTGTATATCAGCGTGAACACATCAAAACACCAATCACTGATACTGCTAATAGTAATAACGACTAGCATTATATACAAATCCACATAATATTATGTCCATCGTATATCAATGTAAATCAAAAGTTAAAATACATTTATTTTTTAATTGCATAAGATTATATCCGTAATAAATCTTTTTCTGTTAATTAATGTTTGATGTTTTGAGTTTAAGCCTACAGCCAAGATCACAAAAAATATTTAGGTGCATGTCAAATACTTAAAAACATTTCTTGAGGCTTACCTCCAATGCGAATTGAACCAATGGCAACGATAGTTAAGTGAAAAAATGGTGAAGCAGCTCCCGCTGCCTGTCACAATGGTAGACGAGTTTAAACAGTTTAAACAGTTTCCAGTTTTCTAACGTCACACAGATCGTCTCCACGACGTCCTGCTCATGTTCCTTACTGACAATCTTTCCGTACAAACGGAAATCTGAAAAACACAATCACATTTGTCACGTTAAAACACTGTGAAGATTTCACTTTATGTTATAGTCTAATGCAATAGAATGTCTTAGACATCTGTTTTAGTAAAACACTGAGGTTTATCAAATGTTAGTTGACATGGCCACCTGTGACATGTCATTTTAAGGACATCAGATTCTGCTTGGCTGCTCCATGTGGACGATCAGAGATGAGAATCAGGAAGTACAACACAGTACCATTACAGCATTACAGTATTAGATCATTAGATCATTAGCACTTACACTAATTTTCATACTCCTCATTCAAATAGAGCTTTGTAAGTTTTGTGTTAATGTTACTGTCAGTGTAGATAAGGCGTTGTAGACACAATTATATCATTAAAACACTACTTACAAAGACAAGTAATATTATTGACGTATGTAAGAAATAGAATATTACGCTCATGTTCGCATAGTACTATTTATCTTACAACTCCTTGTTTAACTCCAATCCACTTTCGCTAGTCAAGATAGATTTTGAAACAACGATAGACGAAAGTTGGCATCGGAAGAATTGGCCAACTATAAAATATGGCCAACCTAAGATAGATGGTTTACAAGAGAATGATGAACCAACCGCTTGAGAAATAAGGACAAGTGAGAAAGATGAGTCATTGAACTGTACTTGTGTAAACAAGACCATAGATTAGAGATAAACATGTAGATGAGATGCAGTCAATAGATATCAGTTTATACCAGAATGATCCCATTGTTTAACGTCGAGAGTGAAACATTACAACAAATAGTCGTCCACGGAACAAATCTGCAACCTGTCACATGTTTCTCTCGTTACTATTATCAGCATATGTACAGTTATACTGTGTTTATTACCACTGGCAAATGTTTTAGTAGACACAACACCATATGTTTATTTCATTTGGTTGGTCTATTCAGTACTGTTGTGTTTACTACAATGATAATGATATTATCTAGACCTAATAAATGTTATATTTTAATACAACTAGCATATAACCATATTTTTCTATCGGACAATTTATGTACGCAGTCAAATAGGCAACAAAAAAACCCAGACAAAATAAGCCATTTCTATTTTCAGATGTAAGTAAATGCAAACAAATAACATGAACAATGTTGATTTGGGAAGTCAATTTGTTTTTTGTTTTGCTTCTGGGTTGTTGTTTTTAGTTTTTTCTCTCGTTTTGTTCTGTTTTTATTATTTTTTGTATTGCTATTCAGTTTTTTCGCTCTCCTATCAAGCAACGATGTCATGTGACATTACTGCACTGCAATAGATTGTTTATATCATACCGCTACATATATCTACTTTTAATATTACAAGCGTTCTCGTCGAATGGATGTTGCTATAACAAACGGGAATAGATAATTTGGTTTTTAAGATTTGGGGGATTGCTTGAATAAAAATACAATAAAATTACTTATAGATAGTTGTAATAGATCAAATATTAGAATAGAGATAGATCAAATAATACTGTTTAATAAATTTGGACTAAAATGATTTAAGACAAAATGTTTGGATTTTAGGATTCAACTCGTACCAAAATTTAAATTTTGTGTTAAATCATTTTCGTTAACAATGAAACACTGTGTTATTATGACAACTGAAAATTCTATAGATCGTGTGGATGGACTGTATGCACATGAGACTTTCTATTTCTAAATGACAATGTGAATGGCGAGCGAAGCAACAATTAATTAAGAAGATGGACGTCACTGGAGACTTGGCGACACTAAAAGGTAATTTGAAGAGAAAGTCAAAGCTCTGGTTATGGTCAAATGGATGTATCTGACCCCCGCGATTACCTTATAAAACACACATCATGTAGTCTGACATCACAACAGCTGCCCCATCTTGTCCACATACTGTACGCATCTCTGTCCAAGCCAACGATTCTAATCAATACAGATCTTTTTATCTCGCCGGGTATTTAGTGTCTGACCTTACAACACACAATGTTCAGGGATTGTTAATAGATAAACATCTCCGCTTGCTTTATATATTATGTATGACGAACATAATACCTGTATATCTAATTGCAAAGACAAAGTGATAATTGCACAAATGCAGTTAGTTAGTTATAACTTATTTACGTGCTTATATCCAATTAAGGTTCAATCACGTCTGTAATGGTTATGGAGTCCAGCTGCCTCGACTGCCTGTCCAGGACAGAAGTTAGTGTTAGTATGTTAGAGGAAACTCGCTACTCCGAATTGATAAGTAGCAAGGGACCCTTTATATGCACTTTCCCACAGACAGGACTGTACATACCACAGCATTTGTGGTACCAATTGAGGACACTCACTCTGGGTTGGAGTCGGTACTGGGATTAACAATCCCATATGCCACAAATGGGATTTGAACCCAGTAGATACCGAAGCCCGAAGCATTAACCAGTACACCACGGAGGTCGGTGCAAAATGCATGTAAATAAAGCTTAATAAATTACATCGAAACATGTTCCATTAACGCATTAATAACAAATTGGTATTGACCCGACCGAGCCTTGTGTTGCCAGTACTTACTTCATACTCAAAACAGATACCAGGCATAAATAATAAACTATTACATTTGTTAAATTATGGTTTTGTAAAGTTTCAGAACATAAAAAGTTAAAGTTCATAAGTAACACTTTTCTCTCGACAACACATTACAACTCGACACACGGTACATGACCCAACTGTTTGTAATATAACAGATGTTAAACATATTCTAGACAGACTGAGTTCCTGAATAAACGCAAACCTTTTCTCGCAAATAATGCATGATAAAGAACATCTAGACAGACTGAGTTCCAGAATAAATGAAAACGGTTTCTCTCAATAATGCATTATAAACATAATCTAGGCAGACTGAGGGTCTGTATAAATGAATCACTTTCCAATGATAAACGTAACAACTTGTTGATCTAACAACACCAGAGCACATGGATGTCCAATATATACATACAATGATTGTCAAATGCGTTTTCAGAATTCTAAAAGACAAAAAACTGACATGGCCAAATAGGTATCTCTGCACAAGGCAGTTGAAGAGATATTATATGACAAAGTTGAGACGGCACGTACTCACGAATCACAGCAGTGATGATCCGAGGTGTTCATGAAAAGTGACCAATTCCCACCCCACCAGTGACACATCACATACAGTAAAACCTGCCCTAGTGGCCACCTTCATTTGAGTTAAGCAGACACCCGTCTAAAGATTTGTTGGTTAGATATACATGATATACAGTAAAACTTGCCCTTGTTGCCACTTTCATTAAGCAAACACCGGTGTTCAACAAACATGATCTGTATTAGTTACTTAGTTATATCATTTATTTGTGCTTATATCCATTAAGGTTCAAGCACGTTTGCCCTGGACAAGCAATCCAGCTACTCTGAATTGATAAGTAGCAAGGGATCCTTTATATGCACTTTCCCACACTGGCCAGACAGGACTGTACATACCACAGCCTTTGTTGTACCAATTGAGGACACTCACTCTGGGTTGGAGTTGGTACTGGGATTAAAAATTCCATATGCGCGAATGGGATTCGAACCCAGCACCTTCCTGTTCTAAGCCTGGTGCGTTAACCAGTGCACTACAGAGGCCGGTGATTGGTATTAGCAGCCACCTGTACCTGTGTTATACTGTTAAGAATTCACATTGTGTAAGTCACTTGGTTGGCTGGCTGGCAGGCTGGCTACTTACCGGTAACACCGACCGTTTTCACTGTAATATAAATTAACGTGCACTAAGAGCTCGCATGTCAATACATCTCATAATACGTGAACGCTTTTGTGTTAAACTAACTATACACCTCATAATACGTGAACGCTATTGTGTTAAACTAACTATACATCTCATAATACGTGAACGCTATTGTGTTAAACTAACTATACACCTCATAATACGTGAATGCTTTTGTGTGAAACTAACTATCAGTACATTTCTTCTACGTAATCAACCAACGTCCAGAACATATACAATTGTTAAAATATACATTATATAAGCGCCAAGACAAATACTTACAGGCATGAGTGGCTGTGTTAATTTGTCAATATTCAATAATGAAATGAACTCGCAACAACTGACAATGAGTTTGATAATTACATGTAACAGATGTGAACAGCAGTAATAGAATAACTGTTAACATGTACACATAGTGCGTATCAGATTGCCAGCCAGCTTCACAAGTGTACTGCTACCACTAATACTTTACATCTCCACTACTGAATATAACTATGGTGTTACTTAACAAATAAATTTAAGTATTGCATATAATATATAGAGGATATTAAACGAGCTACCTTGTACTATCAAGTTTGTGAGGGACGAAAACTTAATAATACATGGTAGCAAGTTTAAAATTCTATTTAATACTCAAGACATTTTATTGTGTAATGCTTTTCTTAACACAATAACGCTGTAATGGTGAAAATATAGATGATGAAAGGTACATGTAGTTCTATGAGATGTGTTACGTCATGTTTACCATTTGTAGCCTCATTTTAGTAACGTTCCTGTCACTATATAAATAGAGAATAGTACATGCGTGGCCGTTATAGATCACTAATCTTATAACGAGTTATTAACAAAGAATTATAAGATCAGGGATCTCTAATGGACATGAGTGTAGTATTCTATTTCTTACAAACCATGAAAAAACAATTTAAGCAAATGGAATGAACTGCTGCAACTATAAATTATTTGGAAAGTTGTTAAACCCATCGCATGACGTCAAACAAAATGCTACGTCATACAGCATTGAATCAATGAACCCATAGTCAAAACTATTGACGTCATAGGCAAACATGCAGTGAACAAAGCAGGTCACTCGGGTCATTACTATCGGGCAGCCAATCAGAAGTCTCAAATTTCATCTCTAATGCCTATTACAGATGACCCGTGTGAGACGATAAATCTCACACGAGGTTATTTCAAACAGGTGTGTAAGAAATAAGGTATAATTTTAACAAATCAATTGAGACGTATTAAAGGGCTGTGATTGAGTGACTCGCTGTGATAACGGAATCAACATGTAACCTCACTTTATGATATGACTCGTTTCAAACGTGTCATGCAGCTGTATTCAATATGCAGTTGTGGAAACTAAACTAAATTAAACAAATGTCATCATGGTTTAACTTTTCTTCAACTTAGATGTAATGTATGTTCATACAGGGTTTGAAAGACGGCCATCAGAGAGTTTGTCTTTATATATCGTTTCACATCGGAACCTAATGTTGAGCACCAGACCAAATTATCAGGCGTTTGGAGGACCAGTATGGAACCTCAAGATGTCCACCACACAGTGTTTTCTGAGCTTTGACGTTGAAAACAAACAGATATTTTCTCTCTCTACAATTGCCATACCCAGCCGCCAGATGAATAAAGTGACACTTTTCTTAGTACATGTACTTGTAAAACAGAATGGGGAAGAAACATCAAGAGGAAAATTCAATCGGCCTTTTTCTAACTTTTGTCTGTCATTATACAAATATTCTTTTCAAGAGGACTCAGAGTTTAGAGTTTCGAAACCTAAAATATTTTAAATGAACTCTTAATATTGAGATATACCTGATTGGCATTAACTGAACTGGTAACAAGAAATACTTTCCACTACCTTCTCTTTTTTATTCCTATATGACACTTGCTGGATTTCCATTTTCAAAACTACAGACATTTATTTCCCTGTCACTACAGAAATGTAAAAAACACAATTAAGTTGTTTTGCCTTTAAAATGATCTTGGAGTCATAGCAACCGAACAACTAACTGGTTGAAACAAGTCTCCTCGTTACGAAAGTGAAAAGACGTAAATTTAGTGTGTGACCGATTAGAAGCTTCCGACTTGTGCACTTGCTAAGATTACTTGGCACACATAGCAAATTGTCCAGCAAATACCAGCTAGTCGACGTCAAATGAAAGATCCAATATTGCAAAAGGAACATCAATTGTTGAGCAACACTTGTGGATTGGGTGAAAGATATAAAACACTGCTAGTCATGCAAGCAGTCAGCAAATCAATGCTCAGGTCTTTCCCATCAATACTCGTCAGAACTTCACACAAAATAACATTTTCTATCATTTTCACGCTGCTACTGAAACCTAGATAATTTATATCAATGAATTGAGCAAAAATGTTTCTATTAGTTAAAATGTTTTAAAATAATTTCTAATTTACATATCCTTCTATGTTAATACCTATCTGTTAACGAAGATAATAAAAATGACAATGCTATTATAAGACATGCAATAAAATCACATCTACTGGGTATAACCATGTAACAGGTATCTCAACCTCCACTGGAGAGGTGCGAACCAGGATCCTGTTTGAGAGGCAAGTGCTCTACCAATTGAGCTAAAGGAAAGTTCCCTCTAGCCAAAGCCAGTAGGAGCTCTTTATACAAACACTTGTTACAACCGTATTGAAAGTAAGTGTTTGAATGGGTTGGGGTAGATGTCCAGAACACTGGATCTCCAAGTATCAAGAATGCAAAGTACAGCTAACGTTCATAACCAGTCGGGGTGTGTGTGAAGGGTGTGGAGAGGGGGGAGGGGAAGAAGAAAGAAGCCCTAGAGGATCAAATCCCACCTTGCCTAGCTGCCAGCAGTGTATAGCTGCCAGCAGTGTATAAAGTAAACTAATTGGGTTTTCCCCTCTTCCAAGCAATGACCAGTCCACAACTGATACGTGTACATCTACATGTACGTCGAATGCTCGTTTTATTACACAAATAATGGAGCAATGTTTTCAGAACTTTTTGAAAATCATCCTGATATGTGAGAACACGCAACTCTGAACATTTACAATCCAAAATGTACCCCATCCACTCCAAATCCCAAAATAGATGTTGTACTGCCACCTGGCTATGATTGAGGAATATGGAGAAGCCAGTCTTCTAGAACACATTGTACTAATGTAACTCATCTTTTACAGGTCTGGCATTACCCCCACCATACACATCTTATCATACAGCTGGATACAGTGTAGAGAAATCCCATATTATACAATATATCTTACCATACAGTTGAACATGACTGGGTCCTTGAGTCGAAATTAGGCATATCAAAAACAAATCTTAGTTCTGGTTACCAGACACTACCTACATCTAGCTTTCTGCTTCTCATCTGAAACAGTTTTATTGTTTAATATTTATTATAATTCATCCTAATTGGATTAAATCTATAAACAGTCTGTGATCGGGATAAATGTGAGATTTGGTTGCATGGTTGCATGGTTACAAGAGCTTGCCACTCGAAACACCATGACCGTTATGTTTAGACACTCAGCTCATGTTGGCCATAAAACAGTATATATGTTATTAGCGACTTTTAATAGCATATAATTTTGAACACATCAGAATATATTTTGAAAAAATTCTGGTACAGCAACATTTGTTTTCTACAGTCTGTAAAATGCATAAACTAATTCATAATTGGCAGCTTGTCATCTACCCTAAAAGGGTTTCTCAAATATGCACGTGAATTTTACCCAAGATTGTAAAAGATTGGCACTGGTAGCGGTAATTTCTTCAGCATTTCTGGACAGAATAAGCAATGGTGTCCAGATCAAAAGTAATTCTAGGTGTTAATAAGCAAGGGTGGATCTATGGTGACACTAGGAGTAAATAAACAAGGTTTAATCGAAAGGGGGAATAGCGGTTAATACGCAAGGGTAGGACTAGGGGCCATTCAGCAAGGGTGGATCCAAGGGTTAATATGCAAGAGTGGATCCAAGGTAATACTACGAGTCATTAAGCATGGGTGGATCCTAGTTGTCCATAAGCAGCCCTGGGGGTATTCTATAGATGACTTGCAGTCAATAAGAAAAGTTAGATCCAATGTGAGACTAGGTCATTAAGCAAGGGTGGATCAAAGGTGGGACTATAGCAGTCAATAAGCGTGGATCATATTTGGGGAGTATGGGTCCAGTGCTGAAAAACAATTCTAGTACCCTTTTCATCATTATTTTAAACAGAATTTTACTATTGAAAATAAAATTCACTATTTTGATTTGACTTTTGATTTTACTAAATGGTGCCTTCTTAATGAGTGGATTAATTTCCCAAACTGAAGTATTTTCCAGGTGTGATAAATGCTCGAAAATTATATAAATTTTCTTTGAAAAGTTCTTAAATTTGATTATCAGTAACTCAGGCAAACTTATATTTTAACATGTCTGCTCTGAGTTTTGAAGTGCTAATAAATGTTTATTCATTTTTAACAGCCTTTGATTCATTCATTTAAATGTAACATTTAAATTTGATTTGACATTAAATTTCATAGAGAAAATGTTGGTGTTTAAAATATTAAAGTGTCATCCAAGAAGCATGCATTGGGTATATTCATTCACACGCCAGAGTCAATTAACAATGGTAGGGTAGTAAATCTGAACAAGTGACAAGGTGTTCACAACATAAGTACCAAACCAAAGATGTGTTGTTGTTGTATCAGTCTTATCAAGTCTGGAGCATAAATCAGGCCATAAGACGTGTGGATTAGGTTCACGTGGATTATGTTCACGTGGATTATGTTCACGTGGTTTAGGTTCACATGGATTAGGTTAACTTGGATTAGGTTCACATGGTTTAGGTTCACGTGTATTAGGTTAACGTGGATTAGGTTCACATGGATTAAGCTGACGTGGGGTTGTAGGGGGTGTATTTCATCAAGAGGTCTCCAGTGTGTTAAATATACTCCGAGGACACTCACCTTACAGTCCATTCTGCAAGTCACACTTGTCTTTTCTTGCCTGTATAAAAGGATGTGCCAGTATAGTATTGCACAGTGGCCACTCTTCCCAGTGAGTGGATCCATGCTAATTTGTTAGGATACAACTGTGTCAGATAATGTCCAGCAGGAGTGAGTGTGTCTGTCTGTCGCTCCACATTGATCAGAATATCACATGTTACACCTTTTGTCAATAAACAAAACAGCTGTTTTGAAGGGCTAGTCTGGAGCAATGTGCCAACTTGCAGCAAACAAAAGCCACACATAAATCAGTGGGCTGACAGATTAGGAAAATCTCTATAGCCCACATTATGCTGATATCAATAAACAGCCTGATAGGCCTAACTGGCTGTGTACAGTTCTCTGCTATTTATAGATAGCTTGTTCCATTGAGTCCCTCCGTCCATGCTGTACTATGCTGTACTATGGTGTAGCATGGCTCCTGCTATAGCAGGTCAACAGATGAAAGAGTGAAGTCTGTTCTTGCACACAATATACCTCACTTTATTATAATAAGAAACCAATTTCAATAGATCTCCGCGTCACTTTATCCAGCGTATATCTACTGTGTCCAAAGACCTATTTAGTTTACCGATATACCCCTTCTACGACAAATCTTTTCACACAACACAAAAGAGTTGGTTAAGCGCTATGTTACTGACAATAAGCCACAGGTTAAAATGCCATCAGAGCAGCAGTAAGCTGATACCTGCTTTCAGTCAAATCTTCGTGTTTTTTTACTTAAATATGTTCACCTTATAAAATGTTAGAAAATAATATACTACAATAGTTAATAATGCGCATTTTGTTCATTCGTGCATTCAAGTTTCTATAGATCTATGCAAGTTAAAGGAATTATGTAACACAAATACACTTCACACAGAGGTTGACCAACTCACATAAACTTCACACAGGTTTATCAACACACATACACTTCACAGAGAGGTTGATCAACACACATACACTTCACACAGGTTGATCAACCCACATACACTTCACAGAAAGGTTGATCAACCAACATTCACTTCACACAGGTTGATCAACCCACATACACTTCACACAGAGGTTGATCAACACATACACTTCACACAAATAACACTTCTATAGACAGGACAATTGTTCTAGTTTCTGTTACATGTATATAATATACACAGGGCAATAAATATTATTTACAATACTTCTACACTGAGGTTTATCAACCTACGCACACACAACACTTCTATAGAGACAGGACAATTGTTCTGCTAGCTTCTGTTACATGTATATATACACACATACAGGGCAATAAATGCTACATAATTATGACTGAATATTAGAAGTAACACCAATAATTCAATCAGAAGTCAACCAAGTGTAAAGAGTGCTTGAAAACTACTCCAACTTGTCAAATAACATATCAAGTCATACTTGACATCCTATAATGGCCAATGATTAATTGTCATCTTTGTGCAATAAACCTAATGAATAGGTCTACTTGAAAACTATACAATAATATTACTGTAACTTCTGCGCGGACATCAATTGAGATTCGTCATCTATAGAAAGCCGACAATAGATTTGTTTCTGTCATACTCAGTAACACGTGTTACACTGTGCCAGACATTCCGCTTTTTAAATCAAACTTGGGTGAAGCAGGAATAAATCTACTACAGCCTGTATTATAACTTTCAACTTACAATATTAGCTATATGCTCGTGACTGTTTTTAATATTATATAACAAGTGAGGAATGAAACTAATTATTGCTGACATAAGGACAAACACTTTCTAAGGATCTCTATTTTAATTATTGATATTTATACCTATGTGATGTAGGAACAAGCACCTTTTTAAGGATCTCTTGAATCACTATTTTAATTATTGATATTCGTATCTATATGACGTAAGGACAAGCAATTTTCTAAGGATCTCTGGAATGGGCCTTGGTTTAGGAACTGTTCACAATTGTCAATATTATTACAAGCATACAAAACACCATTTTCTTCACCCCGCCCCATCTCCCTCCCCATCCAAAAGTAAAGTGTACAAATAAAATGTTATTGATTTTTCCCACAACAAATTGATTGTTATTATTAATCAGTCAAATCCTGCCCATGTGTAAGCATTTATCACTGTATGACCTGTGTTCAAAGCAAATATTCAAGTGCTAACATGGTGACACCGTAAAATACGAATGAGTGTGGTTTGAGAATCGGAAGATTAAAAAAAGACATTTGTTTATTGTTATTTTCATTTTTTATCCTTATTATTATTAATTTTTATTCTTATTTTGAGGGCCTAGTGGAAGATAGAT
>JAULBR010102069.1:0-11057 GCA_032355825.1 Melanodrymia aurantiaca | reverse complement strand
TATAGATTATTTGTCTGTTGAATTAATGTTGTACAATGTTAAATAGTGTGTAGATGAGACTATTATAGATTATTTGTCTGTTGAATTAATGTTGTACAATGTTAAATAGTGTGTAGATGAGACTATTATAGATTATTTGTATGTTGAATTAATGTTGTACAATGTTAAATAGTGTATAGATGAGACTATTATAGATTATTTGTATGTTGAATTAATGTTGTACAATGTTAAATAGTGTGTAGATGAGACTACCGGTATTATAGATTGTTTGTATGTTGGACACATTGGGCTATCTCCCATTCCAACCAGTGATTCATGACTGTTCTACCAAAGGGAAAGTGCCCATAAAACTTCTCTTGCTGTTATTCAGTAATGGCAGCGGGTTTGTTCCACGACAAAGTGTTGATATAACTGTGCATCTAACATCAAATAACCGCTGATTAATAATCAATGTGTTGCAGTGGTGTCGTTAAACAAACAAACTTTATCTTTATCTTTTATATCTACAAAGGTTACGTGTATATTGTATGTAATTGGTCATTTACTTTTATTTTCTTCTTTTAGACCAAGCGAATGTTTCAAGAATATTTTAATAGTTCAGTACAAATTCAAAAAGCTAAAAGAAAAAATGTGTGTATCAATGAAATTGATTTTTGGTGGTGTACATGACACCTTTTAAATTGAATATTGTAATCTAAAGTAAAACAATTTCATTAAAACTGCACGCAGCATTTTAACAATATATTATTGATTTGTCCAAACCTCTTATTAAATAGCTAAAAATTAGCCCGTTAAGAATGGGAGAACATGAAAAAGTTGGTTATTGTGCTGAAAAATGACTTAAACTTGACAGGCTATATGGAAAGAGTTATTTACTTGGTATGATAATGAACATTTTGCGAGTGGTACGATCAGAGAGGAAAGCAGTGTTGAGATTTGGCGCTGATTTGGTGCGGTGGATCTATTTCCCCGGAGATATCAGATGAACTGTCAAACTGCTGGTGCAAGTAATCATGGCACCAGACCATGAAGTGGACCTACACTCTTATCTCTCCTCGCTTTGTGCTACACTGTCTGCTAGAGGTGCAAAAGGTCATGAGATCAATCCTCATCAAGAGATGGAGCGGGGTGTAGTTCAGGGCAAGAGCAGAGTTGGGCAGAGTGTCAATTGGTCGAAGTATCAATGCTCCTCAGAGGACCCGTTCTATTATTGCCCATTCCAACCAGTGATCCACGGCTGGTCTATTAAAGGCTGTGGTGTGGAGTATCCTGTCTGTGGGAAAGTGCACGTAAAAGATTGCTTGCTGTGATTGATTGTTATTCAATTCTGACACTTATCAAAGGAAAAAGGTAGCCGAATGTTAATACATGTAATTGCATCATTTCCACCCGCAATGCATTTTAAAGCCCAGGAATGGTTATTGAGTAGGACATGTTTGATTGCATTGAAAATAGCAGCTCCGGTTACAGATGGTATGGAAGCACAATATTGTGTGTGACCATGTTAACTATAATTGTTGCAGTGTCGATATATAACCAAGCATTTAAATCAAATAACCACTGATTAATAATGTGTTCCAGTGGTGTCATGAATACAAACTATTCTATTTACTTTTGTTGTAGATGGTATAATCAGAAGGTTTAATACCCTGCTTGGAATTGTAGCTAACTGTAGTATAACACTTTATATTAAGAATAACAATGTTACACATGTTGGAGTTTAACCTTCAACAATAACAATGTAACACATGCTGGAATATATATAACATTGTTCAACAATAACACTTACACATTTTTGCTTTAGTATAATTATAATTATAATATCCATGTATTTAGTTTTTATCTGGAGTAATGGAGTACTCATATTTTATTATGATTTCATCAATTATATCATATGAAGTAGGCAACAATGACTTTCTCTATTTTAATTATAGTTTCAAGTGGATACATGTTACAGCGTGCTCAAAATGTGTACATCAATTTGAACTCGTTTATATTTTAAACAAAGTCAATATTGAACAATTGCTTTTATTTCTCGAGTCATCTGCAAAATTGTCTGAAAATTAATCTTTGATCCTGTAGTTTTGTTTGATTTGGTATTTTATTACTTCCCTTTCACACGCGATCTCCTGCTTCCAATTATCTCGCAGATCAAAAGTGAACTGAACAATACAGCTTGTGATTGAACAAAATGTTTGCAAGTTGTGGATGTATAGATTTGTTTGTACATGCTGATGGTTACCATTAGATCTTGACAGCAATCTCATACATCATGTTCCATGTATTATTTCCCCAAAATTTAATATCTAAAAGTAGTGTAAAATGGGGATTATTATTTGCTTGTATGTAATGTTCATGTTTTTCGCATTTGTAATTTAACTGCGAGAATTATAATCGCATTAATAATTACTATACTTCGTGTCTGAACATTGTAGTATGTTTTTCATAGATAACTTTAGTTTCGTTTAAAGTCAAGAATACATACAAAAAATCTTAAGAAAAATCAATGAACGAAGATGGATTTTTTTGAAGATTTTTTGTATGTAGGCCCTATTTGCATTAAAATATATTTATTTGTTAACCTAAGGTTATATAATTTGGACACAAAAATAGGACATTTATATAATTTCAAAAATGTTTACCTTTTTTCTCTACGTTAAACAAAACTAAAGTTATCTATGAAAAACATACTACAAATGTTCAGACACGAAGTACATGTATAGCAACGATAACTATTAAAAAATAAAACAAGTTTTGATTTAACAAAAAAGTTACATATCGTGAGTTGATCATGTTTTCGAAACTGAAAATTTCAAGCCGCAAATATTCCCCATTTGACAGTATGGCTGAATGGATTGATGGATTGCTTCAGTATTGCAGTAACTTGGAGGTTGGTGGTACTTACTGAGGCTCATCAGGTAATCTTGTAATCTCTTGCAGATTACCACTTTCATCAAACGCTAAATTACAACCATAAGCTGAAGATAATATAAAAAGTATGTGATGATCTAACTGATAAGAATCAGCAAGGTGTTTTCCAATGCTGTTTACGTATGAATCGACACTGTTTGGATATATCCATGATGCATTCATCCTGTGTGGCTTGTGGTACCGGTACATTATGTGTATGCTTATGGTACTGAGGTTATTAGCATCACCAGATTGTGGTCGTGTGTGTAAAATGATACACAGAGGAACGCAGGTGCAGGTTTAGGGGAGAGGCCCAGTCCTCCCTCTATTTAGTTCATTATTCATTTGTTATAGGTTTTTAAAAAAAATTATTTTTAAAATGGCATTTACTATTTCTATATTGGGCCTCATTAAGTTTAAAACTATGTCAAATTGTTTTAGATGTTGTACTCATAAGTCAAGGATTGCCTAAGGTTATTAACTACGTATACCGTAATGCAAGCAATTTCATATAATATTGTATTTTACTATAAACTGATTCCCATATAGCTAATTAACTGTCCTATTTTATCTAATAAATCTTAGATAACAATAATCCCCATACAAAATATTTGTGTAATGGTTATATCATATGGTTTACAATCAATTGTAATACTGATGTTATACTAAATATTAGGTACAAGTCGCTTCAAATGATGATGTGCGTAATATGATGCGACAGAACGACAAAAATCAATGTGATTTTGTATCGCGGATATCATATAGCAGGAATAACTTCTACTATATGATGATTAATCAGTCGTGAAATGTGAATATGTGTTCATTAATATGATACATGAAAGATATGACATCTAACAGTGTCGTCTGTTCATTTCGTTCAGCCGACGTAAAAGAAGTATAACAACCAAACAAGGTTGTTAAAAGTGGATAAATCAAGGCTTGTATAGTGAATTATGAATATCTTGTATGAATTTGCTGTTTGTTTGGTCCTGGAGTAATCTGACTGATTAAAGCAGTTATTAGTTGCAAATCTTGCTATAAATAGTTCTGTTTGTCTTTGGTGTCTCAAGCCTAATGCTAAGTGCAGATCGAACCCACCAGACAGTCTAGTTGGAGATAACGCCAACTGGGGGAAAACAGCGCCAACTCGGGAAATCGGCGCATAGTTGGCTGAATGTTTCTTTAACGCACACCAAGCCCACATGATTGTCAGAGCTTAATAAAATTGTTGTGATAATTTTAATTGACGCACAATAATTTTAGATGTACATTATATTTTTTAGCTGAATTCAATGAGGCCCAGTTCCAATATAACTTAGGTAGACTTGTTAAATTTATCCAGAGACAGACAAAAGTATTATTGTTAATAGAATCCATTGAATTTTGTGATGAAGTGTGAAGACACATAATTATAATTAATTAATCAATTAATTATTGTCATTAAAGGTTGCCTTTATTGCTCATTACATTTTTGTAGGATTATTTTTCATAATAAAATTATATTCTTAACAAACATTTCCAAAAAATTATCTTTCTCAAATTACCAAAAGCTTTCATAACGAAACATTTTGGATAATATATATGTGTTAAACTTTCCATTCAAGGACATATTTCCTATGATATTTGCTAAACGATGAAAACTTATACACATGTCCAGTAAATTTATACAAAAACTTAGGTGAATATAGAACAAATTGTAAATTCCAGTGTCACAGTCATTATGGCAAATTTGGATGTAATGTCCATTGAGGCCTTCTTAACAATATAAAGTGAAGAAACCTGTTGTAATTTGTTCTAGGTTCACCTAAATGTTTTACTTAAATTTACTCGACAATCTACAAGAGGGTCGGTGAGCGTGGTTTTGCATTCAACTAGTTTCTACTGAATGTGCACACATATCAAATCTCTTGGCATTCCATTTTTAAACAACCTGGTTTTTGTAATGGACGATGATCAGTAAAAGATTTATATATGGTTGGTTTATACATGTCTCCTTGATTTTGTTGGCGTCAGTCTGGATAAAGCTAGTTTTTCTTACGAATATTACTTTACTTTTAGGATTTAAATAAAGTATCGACCTACTTTTTCTGATGGTTTCTGACTTACATAGAATTCTCGGATCATATGTATTATCCATGCTAGTTTTTTTACTTCTTGACTTTGTAAGTAGGATAACTTTTTTCTGTTAGTTTTAGCACATCTCTTTAATTCCGAAATTTCCGTATCATAATTCCAACCAGACATTACTAATTACTTGCCATATGCTTCAATCATTTTCCCTAATGTTTGCATCTCACTACATAACATGCGTAATTGTGTACCTACTCCAGTTATACGGCCCTTGAATACCGCAGGTAAATCACAGCTTGTGGTGGAGAGGAGTGTTGGGGGTGGGGTTATATGGGGTTGGTGGGATGGATAGAAACGAATATGGCAGCTTTTTTTAATAGATATCAGTAATTATTTTGTCTTTCGTTATTGTGGTATCGAGATACCAAGGATCAAGAACATCTACCTGAGATTCGATAGGTGAATGGATCGATCCCTCTTGGTGGACCCATTGGATTATTTCCCATTCCAACCTGTGATACATGACTGGTTCATCAAAGGCCATGATGTGTGCTATATTGTATGTGGGAAAGTGCACCTGAAAGATCTCTTGCTGTTATTCAGTAAGAGTAGCCTATGTGGTGACCAAGTGTCGATATACGGTAAATGTTTGTTTGACGTCCAATAACCGCTGATTATAATCAATGTGTTCCAGTGGTATCGCTAAAAAGACAAACTTTATTTTTTCCTATATTGTGAGTTTGATATCTCGATACCGTACCTCCATCATGAGTGTCCGTTCACTTGATGTTTGGAGGATGCAGCTCTTGTGAGTGTAAGTGGTTTTCAAACATCCCCACGCCATCTCATTTCGAAACAATAGTAATTCCATCTTTACAAAATCTGCTCCAAGCAGTTGAGGTATTGCCAATGTTTATGTTTTTCAAGAGGTAATATGGAGGATAAAATGGGAATGGGGGTATTGGAAATGTAAATGTAAACATACCGGTAATCACATGAGTGCAGAGCTAGAAATGAAACCTACACGTGACAGCTAGGTGCATCATATCATGCACCAAAAAAAAAAAAGATGGCTGTATGCATTATTTTGGGGGGGCCTAAGATAAAGTTTCATTTATAATTACGGTAGCCACTTTATAGATGGATCAGGAAATATATACACAACATTAAACTTGTACTTAAATAAAAAATCCACATGTACTCACTGCACCCAGTTTTAAAAGTTACATGCAAACAGGAAACTAAACATGGACTGGGCATGCACCTAATGGTAATTTCGAGCCCTGGATTTTGTTAGTCCCATTGTGGTATGCTATGATTTGGAGAAGCATACATGTATATGACTGCTCCATTTTGATAAGTGACAAACATTGAATTCCAGTAACAGTTAAAGAGCCTCTATTGTACATGATGGCCAAGTTTGCAGTCGAGTTGGGTGTAACTGGAGCATTTGTTTGGTTGCCATGGTATACCCATTATATTGTCAACATTAGGTGTTCACAAATAACGAAATAAATAATTTTATCAAAATTGAATGTAATGCTTCTAGGGTGGGTGAATCCTTGCAGATTGTGAATGGCCTTTGTACATTATAGTTAAGTAATTTGCAGGAATTAGTGGTGGTATTTTGATGCCACCTTGTTACTTAGATCAAAAACAATTACATCAAAGTAGCTCGAATTGCAAAGTTCTGTCTTAATTTTGTCATCATCACGTGAAAGTGATGTAATAATAATATGTCCTGATTTATTTGCACACTGCATTGTGGGTAATAGGAAGTATTTTTAATATAAAAATGTTCTATTGTAAGATTGTCCTTAATGTTGTTCCTTTTTCCATACATGCATGCACGCGCACACCAGTGACTGGGGTTATAGACTGGTAGAGTGCACGCTTGTATTACAGAGATCTGCGCTCTGATTGGCAGAAGAGTTAACCTATTCGTTGCTTTACCCACTCCACACATCACACTCGTACAGCATTAGCTGGCATTCATTCAAACAGAAACTTGTTCCAGTTTATGTTTCCTTCCTCTGTCAAGCAGAACCAGCCCATCTGTAGTTCACTTGTTTATCTCTGCCCCTCGCCACATACCTGCACTCTCTGCAGCAAGATAGGCCCTCCCTCTCTCTCTCCCGTGCTAACTGGATTTACTTCATTAATCATTTCTCACTGGATTATATTATATATTTTATATATATATTCAAATTATATTGCATATCTACCTGTGGACATGTAAAGAACAGCATTTTGTTGTAGGGTGAGAAGGTTACAGGTAGGCACTTTTATATCTTTACTTTTTAGCTTCCTTCAGTTCACTGTGATTGTTTTCTTGTTCCTTGTTCATTTGTGCTTGACAAAGACAGTTGCTAGATATTTCAGCTGTAGTTGACACCTAGGGAAATATTTGACTACAGAGTTGGTGGACAAGGCTTTTCACGTTGTGCTGGTGGCTAGCTGGTGGCTAGAGGTTCAAGTGTGAATACCTGTGCTGGCTATTTGTCTGCCTGTTGAGTATGTCCACAGGGGAATTGTATAAGCCCGCTGGCCCGCCCTGTTGTCGTGTGTTTCACGTTAAGTGTTTCACATCATGTGTGCATTACACCATGGTTTAAGACTGTAGTTTCTGAGTCTTAGTCCGAGCACCTGCTTTCATCTGTGTTTGTCATCCGTATTCCTTGCTGAATGAATGTGTATATATATAATATTCATATACTAATAGCAGGTTTGTTTTTGTCTGTGATCTATTTTTGTTCAAGTTTGTTTTGGATGTACCGTGGGGATATTTAGGAGTTGAAAATGGGATCTTATTTAAGAATAGTGCATAAATGTCAATGTGTTTCACAATCCGTACAAAATTAGGATTTCGTGTTTGACCCCGCCCCTCCACTTCTAATCCTAACATAAAACATGGATCAACTGTGGACTGACATTTTCATGAAAGCTACCCAAGCTTTAAACCCACCCCATTTTCCGAACTTTGTTCAGTTTGTGAAAAGCATTGACATTTGTGCACGGCCCATTTAATATATAGCAATATGCTGGTTGATTTACACACAGGACAAATACCAGTGTGTTATGTGATCAGTATGTATTATATAGGTTGAAATATTTTCATTTATGTATGGTAATACGCGAAACAATCCTACATCTGTATATTTTGTTAGATAGTTATAACCTATTTACATGCTTATATCCAATTGAGGTTAAATCAATCTCTATCCTGGATACTCAGCCCAGCTGCCTCAACTGCCTGTCCAGGACAGAAACTAGTGTTAGGATGAGAGATGAAACCTGCTACTCTTATTTGATAAGTAGCAAGGAATTTCCTATATGCACTTTTTCAGAGACAGGACGGTACATACGACAACCTTTAATAAACCAGTTGTAGGATACTGTAAGATGTGTACACCTATGAATAAAGTCTTGCGAAGCACTCACTAGGCTTTGAGCCGGTACTGCGATAAAAAATTCCATTGCCTGGAGTGGGATTCGAACCCAGTACCTACCAGTCTTGAAACCAGTGTTCTAACCACTTGTCCACAGTACAAATAGTAGTCAACTCTATTTATAACATTCAATTAAAGAGAATCGCTCACGTTTTTTGCGGGAAAATAGGCACCATGTGACAAGAGGCATGGAGCTCGCTCTGAGAAGAAATAACATTGGGTTTCGGTTCGCTGCACTCCAGAACATGACCTTAAAAAGTGTAACAACTTTTCATAATGAAATAGAATCTTCTAAAAAAAAGTTTACTGTTAGAATGCAACACCAGAATCGATCATGTGCGCTTGTATAGGTGTAATTCGAGAATACCGTGCATGCAGGTGCACCAGAAGTTAATTTGGATTGGTATGCCAGACAAGATGATGTCTGCACATTGTGGTCTGGTGGATCCTCCCTCCCCAGGCAACTTTTGAAAATTGTTTATCTAAAACGGTATCTCTAGCCAATTTTGTTGATAGATCAGGAAATATTTATCCGGAAAAAACCCAAAGACCAGCCGAGCCGCACCCGTGCTCTAACAAACAAGTGTCTAGAATGCCAATGAATTGGATATAATAGACAAAGTTCTCTTCTTAGTCTTCTATCCAACACAATGTCTATCTAGACCCTTGTACGTCAGGGTACCTGGAATAGTGCAGGTACTGTATGTATATGTAGATTTGTTCAAATAGTAATACTTTCCACTGACTGACTGTATTATTTATAGGTGCCTTGTCCACTGAAGGTTTAAGCAACCCCACCGTGGGTACGGTCCACCATCAAAGGTCGAGACCCAATGCCAGGGCTGTACCCAAGGCGAATACATTTGAACATGTGCTGTTGTTATATTAGCCTTATTACAGGCTATAAGTGTGTGAAGTCATGCATGTTTAGATGTGATTGATTGAACTTGCCAGTCACAAACACCAGGACTCAGATGTTCCAAATAACATGGGAAAACATTTGATCTTTATAGCGGCAATCTCCATATGCCAACAATGTCTGGAAGTGTATACCAACATGGCTGTTCTAAAATGACTTTTAATTGATGCTAGTTAAGACTTTATGAGCTCTTAAATACACGTATGTCTTGTTATTTGTCTTGTGCAACTCATAAACAATGATTGCAGACTTCTTTAATACCATAATTTACCGCAAAATGTTACACCTCTGTTAACCTCTGCCATTTCATATACATTTATCTGTCATGACCAATCTGTTGACTGCATTATTTTATTTTAGCTGATTTAGTTTCGCAATATTTATAATTAACAGGCTTTGATTTATTGCTGTATAGAAAAGATTGTATTTTAGGTGGTTTGTTTGGTGAATTGTAACCTCTGGCAATGTCGAACAAAAAGTTTGTTGATTGTTGTATATCACAGAATCTGATGGTATTTTAGGGGGTTTAATTTGGTGAATTGTAACCTCTGGCAATGTTATTAAATGAAAACTTTGTTAATTGCTGTATATCACAGATGGCATTTTAGGGGGTTTAATTTGGTTAATCATAACCTGTATACAGCAGATGGTAAGGTATGTTTGGTTATTTAATTTGGTGAATTATAACCACAGGCAATTGTTTTAATGATCAGTTTTAATGATGTACATGGTGCATGTACTATACTGGGCGGTACTTATTTCACTCCGTTCTGAGTTCAATAACCAGGGTCACCCATCTTCTCTGTGTTGTACACAACCGTGTTTTGTCAGTTAAATGTCTATTTGTGTAACTATAGACAGTTAGTAGACTGGGAGCAGAGCTGTCATGCATGCAATTGCTATGTTATTGTAATCTGAGAACTGATACCATTTCCTTTAGACTATGTAGAAAGGTATAAATATACTCGGGTACACGTTTTATCCATAAAAAGGAAGTTGTTATACAAATTTTTCCTGGAATACGAACAGTATCAAATTATTTAATCTACATGACATTGCTAAATAAATATCTGTTTGGGGATTCATTTTGTTCTGTTGGTGACTCATTATAGTAGTAATTTATTACCGGGGCCTGTTTGCAGTCATGCTCCTTCAATAGCCAACATGCTGTACGCAAGTACAGTCAAACCTGCTTGAGCGGCCACCTGTATTAAGCAGCCACCTGTCTTAAAGGGCCACCTTAATATTCCACCAAATCATCAATTTTAGTGCATTATGACCTGTATTAAGCAGCCACCTGTCTTAAGAGGCTACATTTTGTTACTCCCTTATGTGGCTGCTTAAGACAGGTTTGACTGTATACGGTATTTGTATTTGTTTGGTGGCCCGAGTCTGAAAATATCTGGCCCCGGGCATCGGGCCACCGTATTCTACCTGTGCCCACGATTAGTTTGGGACATTTATCTGTGTTAATAGAAACCTACTTCTATCGTATGACTCGGAATCTGCAAGAACATCGCTATAGCTATATGAATGGCAAGTATATCTTATATAAAACTAATAATACATAATTTATCAAACTGTCACCCATCTTGTCACGTGTATATATTATAAACTGTTTATGTAAAGTATAGTTTGTTTTATTTAACGACGCCACTAGAAACACATTGATTATAAATCAGCGGTTATTGGACGTCAGACGCATGGTT
>JAULBR010102058.1:0-11057 GCA_032355825.1 Melanodrymia aurantiaca | reverse complement strand
TAAGTTAAGTTTACACTTTTTCGTGAAACGTCTACGACTAAATTTGGTCGTACGAACTTTTGAGAAACAGGCCCCAGGTTTTCTCGAAAGTTGTGCTTATCCGGCCCCACCAGTGGCACCCGTCGCAAGCACAGCCATTTTGTTCAAATTGCTTAGTATAATGTTATCTGATGAGTTAAGTGGCAGTCGATTAGGTAAACGGTGATTCGTCATTCGTTACAGTTATCCTGCTGTGTAGGCCAGGCTCTGGTCAGTCCGCGTGATTGAGTGTCCAGTGACTGACATAACAGACAGTTTGAATGTTCATGTTTATAATTTGATGTATTGGTGTGACCAGCTACACACAACCTGCATATCAAGTTACTAAACATATATATATACTGCTGCAGCTTATGACCAGTGATATCGACACGTTTCATCATAACTGCATGATATCTTGACTCAAGTGGCCCGTGATATACCCGGTATAGAAATACTTAACGAGTTCACGTTAGGGACCTACTAGTGATATATAGAATACTAAACGAGTGGTATATTACAACAAGTGTGTTTGCAATCGTACAACACGAGTTGTTTAATAACAAGAAAACAAACTCTTGAGTCATAAAGTAATACGTAATCGGTGTTGTAATATTAAAGCATGTTATGTCAATAGTTATCATTGCAGACATTCAGGAATGCAGCACGGAATGATAATAAGAGTTATCAGATAACTTTATCCCGTATGTTTATTAATATTACTTTGTAGAACACCTATAGGTATATGCAGTTCTTTCCCTTAGATCACTAACTGAACACAATTGAACTGGTATTTAGCCCACAAGAACCAAGCAACGACATTAAGTCACTGGAAACATATACACATAGCTGACATAGGATCTCGTTTTGGCACTATACAAGTGGATGGCGAGTAGTAATACATGACCGGTGTAAAGGGTATAAAAGTGCGTAGGACTATAAATATGTCCAAAACAATTATTAACGCTCTCAGACCTACACATACCTTTAACCATACTACTTATAGCCCAGTAAGACTTACATAAATCATATACATGTAGTTTTATTACGTTGCTGTTTTCATCAACGATATAAAGACTTGTAGGTAATATCTCGTTTTATGGATCAGTCGATTCGTTTTATTCCGTGGAGTTTCATTTGATTATTTAACACATTTTTATTACGATTATTAGCGGACTTCTGTTTCTTCCATAGCTCGGTGGTTAACACATCTGACTTAAGACTGATTGGTGTTACCACTTACACCAACCAGTGCTAACAACAGGTGTAACAAAGGTCGTGGTATGTACTGTCCTCTCTGTGGGAAAGTGCATATAGAAGATCCCATGCAG
The DNA here is from genome assembly GCA_032355825.1 of Melanodrymia aurantiaca. Taxonomy (NCBI): domain Eukaryota; kingdom Metazoa; phylum Mollusca; class Gastropoda; order Neomphalida; family Peltospiridae; genus Melanodrymia; species Melanodrymia aurantiaca. The sequence goes on along the minus strand of JAULBR010102058.1, from coordinate 9,708 downwards.
CTTACCAAATAGGAATAGCGGGTTTCATCTCTGATACTAACACTAATTTCCTGGATGGGCCGTTAAGGCAGCTGGGTTGCGTGACCATGACATACGTACTTGAACCTTGACAGGATATAAACTCGTTAAAAAGTTATAACAAACGCCTGTCGTGGACAGAACTCTCTGGCGAAGTCAGAGGTTGTGCCCATGACAGGTGTGCTTGAACAGTTTTCTGATGGAAGCACACCAACAATGACCCAACCCAACTCAAAATAAACGACGTTATTAGGCCTCATCAAAAATAATTACTTCATCATCCCTACCCGCATTGCAAATCAGCCCCGTATAAGAGAAATATTGTTTTTGTTAGAACATTATTATTGTACAGACTTTACGGTGTCATTCTGAATATAAATTCAATTTATACTTCATTCTGGTCTTCTTATTAGAGTATATTCATAATATTACTTAATATAACATGTATAATAGAATGTTTTTGTAGTTGTAGCGTTCAATTGTATCGTTGTATCCTTCCAGTTTACAGTAGAAACAAAACTGATATTAATAATCCCAGTGTTCCCTCGTTACATTTTTCAGGTGATCAAGATGATAGAATAATGAAATTTTGTACATTTTGAAATATTTAAAACTACTTATACGATTGACACCAGTGTACAATCTGCACCAATGTGTACGTTGCGCACAATGCATAATTTGGTAAGACAAACTGTTTTTCAACAAGGATTATGGATAACCTTGTCGGCACTGTGGTCAGTGACATACATTTACGCTTAACATTAGAGGCAATACTGCATGCAAACAACATACACAGAATGTTATGCGGGTTCCTTAATACAATATGAGCGCACCACTGATATCCGTAAGAGGTTGTACGAGATATACAAACAACTTAGATGCAATAATGTACATGTATGTACAGTTTGAACACTGAAGAGAGAGATAATGCGTTAGTAAGCAAGCTCAAAGTAATAATCTATAGTTCGGACTCACAAGTTTACTTTCAATTTTAAGAACTGCAAACTTTAGTTTGCTAGAAAAGACAATGTTGACATCGCAGCAGAAACTATTCGCACAAATCATTTATGACATACCTGTTGCTTAGACACTTTTCCACGAATTGAATTCAACACCTTACATGAGACAAAACAAAAGTAATGACAAACGTGGGAGCGAAACTCAATACTTACACAACTTAGAAGCAATAATACTTGCAATCAGGAGTAAATTGTTATCTGGAGCGGTTCTTCAGGCTACCATCAAACAATCTGCGAAATCCAAAGTTATTAGCTTCAGAAACGCATTGGCTACTGGACATTCTACAGTAATGCAATGCCTTGGAATAACATGTGCTGCCCTCTGACTGGAACGTCTTCGAGCTTCAAAATCCATAGCAGCATTCTCGCAATGTGACTGTTGTAACGTCAACGCCTTGAGCCATTGACCGAACGCGATGACGAAACGAGCCACCAGTGAGGCGGACGGCAAGACGCTCACATTGACATGATAAGCAAGCCCATTGCCGGACTATATTTTTGAGCTGTTTCAGCCAAACAGTGAATGATGTTGTCATTATGGACGAGTTTTGCTTACAATTTTTGTGACTGAATTCAACACCCATGGACATTCCTCGGATGTGTGCTAAAGGGCGACGACTCCCGATATAGAAAGTGTGGAGATTTGACCTTCCATGTTGTGTTTGCACATCCACTTTTCGTATGTAAGAAAAAATTTGGTCTCGGGATCAGATGAAAGTTTGATGTCTGCCCCGACATTGTAGCGTGTTAAACTCACAGAGCTAACGACGACTTGTTTTCAAGTGTTTTGCTTAGCACCCAAACACTTATAACAAATAGATACCGGTATATACATCACTGCTGTCCGGTGCGTTTCAAAACACTAGCGAATGATTATCATGTCGCGTTCAGAACGAACATTAGACAAGTACGTACACCCCTTCTGCCAGGTGCAGTTCTCATACCCTATTAGCCATAGTTTACCATTAGCAGTAACTACATGTACTTGAGTGGCATTTCTGTACACATTATTATTTATATGGACATCTTCAAGCACTGCTGGCCGTATGCATTGTTCTAGTACACATATTTATAAGCACATGTTCAAGCACTGCTGGTAGTATACATTGTTCTAGTACACATATTTATATACACATGTTCAGGCACTGCTGGCCGTATGCATTGTTCTAGTACACATATTTATATACACACATGTTCAAGCACTGCTGGCCGTATACATTGTTCTAGTACACATATTTATAAGCACATATTCAAGCATTGCTGGCCGTATACATTGTTCTAGTACACATATGTATAAACACATGTTCAAGCACTGCTGGCCGCATACATTGTTCTAGTACACATATTTATAATCACATGTTCAAGCACTGTTGGCCGTATACATTGTTCTAGTACACATATGTATAAACACATGTTCAAGCACTGCTGGCCGTATGCATTGTTCTAGTACACATATTTACAAGCACATGTTCAAGCACTGTTGGCCGTATACATTGTTCTAGTACACATACAATGTATGTATAAACACATGTTCAAGCACTGCTGGCCGTATACATTGTTCTTGGACTCGGTGAAGCTATTCTATGTTGTATACAATCCTAATCTTGATCAACAAGTGGTTCATACACATACCGGTGATTACTATCACAGTGCAGGTGATACATTCAAGAATGGTAGCCTTTGGAAACAGTCTTTCAAATAAACATTTTAAGAGATCACTTTTATCTTTCATTTTCCTTAGTTACATTTCGAATACCATCACTGTCTCAGCCCACAAGAACCCATTAATACATTACATGCAACAGTGTATACATGTGCGCTTAGACCATTAATAGCATTATCTCTAACGCAATGATGCAAGTCTGTATCGACCATTTTTATTATCATTCCCAACGCAATAATGTTGGTGTGCATCAAATATTACAATTATTATACCTAACACAATACTATGAATGAGTATCACTCATTGTTATTATTCTTCATTTATCCTTAACTATACGAGCTTATTGATGGTAATTATTATTATGCAGAAATGCTGTGGCTGCATGGTTTTGTAGATAAAACACTTGCATACCACTTGCTGGTCAACTTGCCACAGCTATGGAGCGTAAATACGACTAAGAGCAACGTAACTGTTACAGAGACGACATCATGTCGGCACGCCCAAGAGAAAAATCGGCTTCAGATAAAAGCGGACATTATTCGTGCACGCCACTAAGGCGCTAATAACACACAGTGCATAATACAACCTTGCACACTGCATAATACAACCTACTAATGTATGCATTCTGAATACCTTCACAACTTCAATGTCCTTCACCTTGTAACTGATCTACCCTGTGTATTAACTGTATACATGTACCTGTATGACCACGGCTGAAACAAATGCAAACATTGAATAATGCCCCTGATTTGGTATTATTATCTCTCAATGGCTAAAGAGATCGTTCTATAGACTTTGAAATTTATATCTACATATTGATTATTTTAATACAAAATTGGTGACGTTTTTAGATAAGTATGTTATGTATTTGCAATTCAACAACTCAAAACGACAACATTGTTACAACTTTCAAAGCCGTATCTCGGTACAAGTCAGATTTAATGGATGTTTTTAAAACGCTGTTACGTGTGTTTGCAAAATATAAACGCATCCTGTTCCACCGGTTGCACATGGTAATTACTGGGGGCCGTCTTGTTTTGTTTCGCTTGATCAACATCTGATATACTCAAATGGTATTGATTTTATGTGTTCTCTGTAAACGTGCTATTTAGTTAACCTGATTAGGCTTAATAATTACAAAAATTGTCATTACGTTCAGCAACAACATCTTAATAATAATTATATAAAGTTATGGTTTTAATTCGTATAAGTTAGTAGTTTGTTCCTTTCATAACGGACAATGACATCTGCTAATTAATGGACATAACGAACAATTCGGTGAAGCTCCGTAGTTAGAAAGATAACATCCAAGATGGCGAACAGTGCTTCCCGTAATGAACCACACACAGCAAATGTGAACTGTTTGTGATGGCCATGCGAGATTCATCACAACTAATGTTGTGAAAATGTTTTTGTTCATCTGGGCCGCTATTTATCAAGCGACTTAAGTCAGAAATAAGACTTAAGTCTAAGAAAAAACTTAAGTCTCTAAGATTGCGATTTATGTTCTGATAAAATAACAACACCTAGACATAAGTTTTTGACATTTTTGACTTAAGTCTTAAGTTTCCTCCTGAGGTGTCTTAAGAGTTCTACAAAAACTTAAACTTACGTTGTTGTCTTATCTTATTCAATTTAATGAAACTTAAGTCAAAACTTAAGAAAAAATTAAGTTGTTTGATAAATACCGCCCCTGTACTACATATTATACCGTATGAAATGTTTTAATCCCTTCATTCTGTGTTAAAGTGAGATCGACTATCTGTCCCCGAGTGGTCTCAGCTATACCAGTTTCAGAAAATAGGCAAACGAAACCGTATTTCTCTTTGTACCTGGTTACCTCCAAGCAGACATACACCTTTCTGCAGTGAGAGCAATATTACTTTTATGTACTAGGAAGCCTGTTAAAAGGAACATAACCTCCACATTGTTAGATTATCGAACATAATAGCATAGTTTAGTATTAGAAGACATCAGACAGCTCGTGTAGATTATATAATACTGCTGTCTGTGTCTACGCGAGGCCCAAGTGAAGCGTTTCCCGCATATACAGAAAGAAAACTCAAGTTGCCATAGCTTGTACCATTTGTATAAATGTTTATATGTGTTTTAACTACATCTAGGGTCAATAACACTGACTACACTACTAGGCCGATGTATACAGAAAACAGCTGAAGCATGTAAGCTTTATATAGAACACACAACTACGTCAGCAATAGGAAGGCCCGACACTTCCCACCCCCATTTAAATTATTCATCGATGCATTCGTCAGATTCTCGGCACGATACGCATGCATACATCCGCATAAAACAGATCATACTATTAACTTTTATTGCTTTATCATCGTCGGTGATGGGTCAACTTTTTAAGACGGGTTGCACTTGTACATGAAGCTTTTACAAAAGCTTGCTTGCTATCAAACTGACTCCACCCCTAATTTAGCCCATCTCAATGCCAGACATTCCACGTCGATCGTCCCGACAATATGGTATTTTTTATAAACATTTTCAAGTGCCTGAATACGAAGTGGAATTATTTGGGTGTGTTTGAAAACGTGCATTGCAATGGAAGAAAGTGACTGTGCCCAACGACATCTGGTCTTTTGAACAGCCTTGGCTACGCCACTGATGTTTACTATATACTTTCGCCCTTAACTCCACAGTTAATAAGTTTGCTATTGTTTCCGATATCTTTCAAAGAACAGGTGGATCTATAAGACATGCGTGCCATTCACGGCTGTACAACCGTTACTCACGTTCATGTATTCAACACAAGTACCGTATTAATTATATCGAGTGAAAGTCCACAGTTCTGACGGCAAGTGGTCATATTATACCATAGGTATTGCCTGTGCTTGGGTGTGTATGCGTTTGTTTGAGACAAGTTAATTGCATAGTTATGACCAGTATAAAAGGAATGCAAGTCCGGCAGGAATGCAATTCCGGCAATATCATAACAAAATGGATTATATAACCAAATTAATTTTTTCGGAATAAAACAAATAGCCTGATCCATAAAACGAGTTATTACCTACAATACATCTATTCCTTTTACACCGGGCCTGAGAAAAACTATTTTCTCCAGTATACATTCTTATGTAAATGTTCTCGCATTTGGTATGCTCTACTTAAATTCTATGATCATTTTTTGATCCATTAAATTGATCTATGAGGAATACTAATCTCACTTACTGGGTAAAAACATACTTCTCGGAACATTAACGTCTTTAGCGTATGATAAGAGCCAGATCGATAGTATCTGTTGCCTTTACTTGTTGTTAACAATGATTAATAATTAATTGCTAATCGAATATCCGCTTCACTGATAGTTTGAATCGCATCAACTCTTTATAACTATGCAGAAAAATGACAAAAGCCCATATTCATATGGCAGTAATAACTACCAATTATTTCACTACATCAAAGACAGGATATAATAGGATTACACTATACAGATAACCCACTCCTACTCGGCTAATGACTCAAGGCTGGTTATAATAGGATTAAATTGCACAGACAGATCTGTGTTATACAGCTACTCACAGGATTACACTGTTACAGTACAGACACTTATGCGTTACTCATCTACTTAAAGACATGCTATAATAGGATTACATTGTACAGATAACCCACTGCTACTCAGCTACTCATAGGCTAGTTGTAATAGGATTACACTGTGTTGTTCTGCTACTCATAGGGTTACACTGTACAGACAATCCTGTATTACTCAGCCACTGAAGTACAGGTTATAGTAGGATTACACTGTACAGACAACTATGTGTCATTCTGCTACTCATAGGATTACACTGTACAGACAATCGTGTATCACTCAGCTACTCAAAGACATGCTATAATAGAATTACAGACAAAAGTTCACATTAAGCTACTACATTGTATAACCATTTGAATGATCAAATACATTATAGGATATAAGTATATTGATAGTGTAAGCACTAATATATAAGTCAATGTTAATAATATTTTAATAATAAGAAATACTCTATTAGACAGATACATGATTGTTACAATATACAATACGCAGATGCGGTGGCATCCATTTTAAAACTCGGGAGTGTATACGTTTAATCGACAAAGGTAAAACAGTATAAATTAAAATATTGCATTTTAAAGACGACGTGATACCACTAAAAGCCAAAAACATTTGACGCATGAGTTACTTAATGACATCGCATGGACTTGTCGAGTACCAAAAGGATATTGACATACAAGCTAAATGCGGCCATCATTGCCCGTAATAGATGGGCGATGGGAGTAGCACTACTTCGCGACTATCAACCCTTCACGGAAATAGACGAAACGCTGTGTTGCACGCGCATGTCATGTATTCAAATTACTCTTTAACATGTGAAGCATATACACAGATCAGAAATGAGCTGGCGAGGTCCCATTGCCTTGACTTAATTTTTTGTGTAAGGTGGGGTAGTAGTTATATCTATTTTACGCATATTGATTGATACGATTTTTGGAGCAGTTTTAAGCACATAATTATGTTGTCATGGTCGGGTATGGGATTTTATTTGGTATAATGCATCCAAACGTCTGTTTAAATGTAGACCGTACATGTATAGATAGAGAATGCATCGATAGTGTCTAGAGGGTCCAGCTGATGAAACTATAACTTTCGAGGTTTGCTGATAATCATAATTATTAATGATGATACACTTAATATCGCAAGGCATGAACAGTTATTCTTCAGGTAATTTATTGACAGTCAAATGCTTCAAACATCTCATATAATAGGTAATGTAGTCTATAATTTAACTAAAGACACGGAGTTTACACATACTTGTACTTGCTTCTCCTATTTAGATAATGGGTAATAAATAGAATACCCAGCACGTTACTCGGCAATACTGTTTAACTTGCACTCGTGAGTTGTTGTTATCCTTTAATCGCCGAAGCCTCGCAGTTATGCTAGATACAGTGTATTGCCTCGATTTACGTTGAATATTCCACAAATAGCATACAAGCGTTCTCCTTTCTTCTATTGGATGCTACATAGAGGAATATGACCACGTCATGAGTGACGTCATCAAATATTACCATTCGGGAAACTTCGGATTGTGTATTGTTGGATTACCGCTTTGACTTCGAATATATCATGGACACGCTAACAAAAATGAAGGCGTCATGCGTCATGAAGATGCAAATTGAAATCTGATGATAATGGACAAACACAACACGCGTTCGGATGACAATCAACATCAACACATCTCCGTATACAATCATGTAAATCCATTCAGACTCTTGAATAGCCCGATATCACAATTCAATCCACATCGTAATTAAATAAACACCACATTGCGATCAATTATAGATCGATGCATTCATTTCCTGCCGTGAAAATGACCATAAACGTTGTTAGTTAACCAGTAACATTGGCTGATATTAATATTCTTTCTTTTTTTAAAATAGCTTAACTAATTTTTAGGATTTATTTTTTAAGAAATAAAATAATCGAAATGATTACATCTAGCGCAGAAGCCATAATACACTAAGTATGAGCCTTAATAGATGTGATTAACTATGTTCAATATTTCCGTTCTATTCAACACGTAACTCATTAATTTCACAATGTTTTGTTATTGCGGAACTAGTTTTATAATGCCATTAGAATTCGATGAAATCATTCGACTGAAGAAATAGCGTAGATGAACTTAATGGTGGAAGTGTTCAGGCGTAACTCCAACATGTATATTGAGACAGATAACATTGGTTGGTTTAACGATATCACTGGAACTCGGCGGAACATACTGATTAATAATCATCGGTTGCTGGATATTTGGCACATGGTTATTTCGAGTCATGGTCTTAGGAGTATTCAACGTCTATCACATAGGCAACCTACATTGTAATTACTAACTGCAAAGTAACTTGTATATGCATTTTTGAAATTTTCGTTTGATGTACCAGTCTTGGTCCACTGGTTTGAATAAATTAATGTTTAAACTATAATATGTCAGTTCAAGACGTCATCAAAGAAATATCTCAAAAAGGCATGACAGTATTTATTAATGACGTCAACTTATTGCGAAAGTTGATTGTAACATGTCCCATGAAAGGCACCATTGTAGCGCACATTCTGCAGTTGTCAAGTGGGATGTTTTCAACATAATTATATACCTTATGATTGACTTGCTTTAGCCGACTTACTTATTTCACCTTTCTTTGTAACAAGTGACAACTTCATTAAGTGTGAACACTCGTAATATAGCCAAGCGTATTATGTTCTCACAATAGAGACTGTGAGCAAGTCGGGGTGACATGTATACTAGTACTCACGATAACATACAGATAAAGTTTGTTTTATTTAACGACGCGACTAGAACACATCGATTATAAATCAGAGGTTATTGGACGTCAGACGCATGGCTATATTGACACATGGTCTCATAGGAAACCCACTGTCGTCGCTACTCTTCCGGAAAACAGCAACGGGTCTAAAACTTTTAGACAGGATAGCACACACCACGGAATTTGATAAACCAGTCGTTTATCACTGGTTGGAACGGAAACTAACCCAACGGGTTCCCTGAGGAGGATCGATCGTTCGACCCATCACGATTCTCGTTGCGCTACGTTCCGCTCCGGATTGAGACTGATGAATTTAGGGCAACACCTTCGTGTTCTACAGAAACCACATTTGATAACCATCTATCTCAAATTATTACCTCGCAGTACATGAATTATGCAAACTCGGTTATCTGGGTAGTATCTAGTGTTTAAGACTCGTTATTATTACTATTAGCTCCTGTTAACCATGTCCTACTATTGTATACATATTATACATAGATCTTCCTCGTATGCCGGAGATTACGGCCAGAGCGTAATAAATTCTTGCCTTGGCTTGCCTTGCCTTGCCTTGCCTTGCCTTGTCTTGTCTTGTCTTGTCTTGTCTTGTCTTGTCTTGTCTTGTCTTGTCTTGTCTTGTCTTGTCTTGTCTTGTCTTGTCTTGTCTTGTCTTGTCTTGTCTTGTCTTGTCTTGTC
>JAULBR010102025.1:0-11060 GCA_032355825.1 Melanodrymia aurantiaca | reverse complement strand
AGACAGAATAGCACACAACACGGAATTTGATAAACCAGACGTGTTTCACTGGCTGGAACGGAAAATAGCCCATAAAGTATTAACTAGTAGGCCTATGCGTTTTGTATTAGGGCGACCCGAGTTAATTGTGTGCTTACGTGTATATCGCAAGAAATTGTTCTGGATTTTTGAACATTTCATTTGCTAAGTTGTGTAGTAGAGCCGATAATGTTGACGACAAAAATACAACAACAGTTATTCTTTAACAAAATTAGTGATCTATTTGGACATTTTGTTCCCTTTCTATCTAAATTGCTAAAGATGCCCAGTTATGTACTATTGGTATTTACAATTAAATAATAGATAGCCTAACCGGAACGACGTCAGTCCCAAGAAACGTTACGTTTTACGACATACGACTATGACGAAAAGTAGTCTCATTTAGTCAGTGGTGTTCGTGTTTTTAACGAGACTGTAAAGAAAGGTGGAACATTACTAAACGTTTCTCAAATAAATAAATCCGGAATCTGTACATGTATGAGAATCCATTGTAATTTATTTAATTACCAGAGCCAACTAATGGATGGTTGTTGAACTTTTGTTCTGTGTGGCGCTATTCGTGTGTTATCAGTTACGTGGAAAGTGTTACCGGCGGAGGAATGCTCTGTCCACATCTCCGAGTACTATTGAACAATTTCTCTCCCTTTACATCTCTCTGGGTTGGCATATGATCAAAGAAACGAGGCTCGTGCAACAATATTTGACTTAACATTTAATATACACAGTTTAGATAAAACTTCCCTCCCATTTCCACTGCAAAGTCTGGGCTAATGGTCGATGGAAGGAACGCTTTATGTGAAAATCCAGAGAGAAAACATACCAATAAGACTTCTTTGATGGGGATTAGTGCGTCGCGTACCAGCTTAAGAAAGAAAAGACAGATAAGATCTAGGATCTTCCGATAACACTCGAATCAACAATAGCACACGAAAACGTCGCACCTTAGATCTGCAACATTTCTATTCTCTTCCCCTCTTAGTTCTTTGACAGAAATCTTTTATCAAGCACCTAAAAGACAAAACTGGTACAAACATAATTGAATAATATACATGCGATAAAGCATTGACCGAATAGAGAGTAAAGCACAAAACGCAGCGCTTTCCTGCTATACATTTCTTCAAGTAACGGCATTTTATAACAACGTACGGAAGGGGAAATATTCTTGCTGTCTCTACTTGGCTTTGGCATGAATTACACACTTCGCGATGGTCTGGCATTGTAAATATGCCTTTAGTTAGTTCTTTTGATGTCTACCGACAATACAACAATGTACACCGTACAAAGAGAAATAGCGAAAAAAAGAACCGAAACAAAACATATTGCTTTACATAAAAGAGTTAAGAGAAATATCGAGTGATTAATTTCGCAGACCCTTTTCAAGTCTGAGGTTACAGGTAAAAAAGGCATATCGCACTTTGGTCACCGGGGTCTATCAAAAGCCAATAGCTAAAGCGATATCGGCTGGCAACAGTCCATTATAAAGTTGATCTCACTCTCTATCAAAGCTAGTGGACACGAGAAAATGTTTTCATCGCTGGCTTCAGTTTAGCACAATTTGAAGACAGGTGTGTTTACTGCTGTTTCGATTATGTCAACAGTCTTTGATGTTCCGGCCAGCCAATAGAGGACTCGGGAATTGCCAGTTTCCACATTGTGCCGAGGAACTGTGGATTTGTGCTTCTTCACTTTAATGAAAAGTTAGCTTCGTATAGATAGAGACAGGTGCTAGGGGGACAGTACATCACGTGACGCAACCATCCATGCAGTTACATTACGCAAATAATATGCTATTTTGTATTGACATTCCATTCACCATAAGCTGTACTTCATTAATTACCCCAGAACAGGTAAGTTATGTTTGTTTGTTTGTTTGTTTTTAATTAGAGATATTGTAGAAACATTTCAATTTTTATGTACATTTTCTGTATTCCTATCATGGCTATACTCGTAATGCAATTTATTCAAAGAAACGTTTGTATTCATAGACGTGTTAACTCTACCTGTACATAACATTTATAGATAATATTAATCAAGTAATTAAAATGCAGAAACATTCTTTTAATACCCAATTTTATTTTAATAAGGGGACTTATATAATAAAAAATAGAAACACATAGGAATGTGTGGCAGCTGTATTCCACAATTAATTCATTTTATATTATACACTAGCTGAGGTAGAGTTTCACCAACAAAGTGGAAGTACTCGATTGTCAGGTGAAAGCGACATGAATGACAGAAAGCGGTGCCTTTGATGTATAACATGTACATGACGGCCTGAGATTAAAATCAACATTAACGAGACTCTAAACTTTTACCACGGGAACACACTGACCTTGTTTCCGATAAACCGCTGATGGAGTTTATTCATACGTTGAATACAAAATAGTGAAATTTTTATATTTAAAAAAAAATTGTTTAGTTAATATAAAAGATTGATCCTTACATTATGTGGCTAATCTATTATTTGAAATGTTGTTTAACGATACCAAAGAGTATAATTATCGAATATTATGTCTCAAACGTAATAAGGTAAATGTGTCACGTGATCTGAAGAATACGACTACGTACACACTTTAAATAGCTTTCAAAGGTCTTTCCCACAGTCACAACATTGCATACCACGGCCTTGATATGCCTGTCATGATTAAGTGGTTGGAACGGGATAAATAATGTTATATGGTGGAGTCACCTGGCACGTAAGCAGGATTCCCAGTGAGATGGTTGGGGTTTGTTAAAAAGTGGTCCTTCAATGAAAAACATGTGTATGTATTTTTAGACAAATGGACTAAAAAGGACCCAAAATGTGTTTTTTTTGTAAATATAATTCTTTAAATTTATTCGGAGCTCCCCGACCTAAATATGGGTCTGCTAAGATAATGTAATGATATATAAAATTAGCTTATAATATTTATACTAAAATATGCATCTCGTTTAAAACAGATATTGAAAATAAATCAGTGACTCTATTCCGATTAATTTGTCGACAATATGCTCTTTCTTAGTATTAGATGGGTGCGTTAGGTCGTCTGAAGCAATGCGAGTATTACCATCCCCATAATACCTACCCCCACCCACACCCGGGCCCGTAGCCAGGATGGGTTGAGCAGGGGGAGCGAAAACGTTTACTGGGGGGGGGGGGGGCATATATATAGAAAAAAACAATATATATATATATACATGTAGGTTCTTTATATTTTTTATCTGGCGTGGGGGGTGGGGGGTGATAATAATCAGATACGTATCATTATTCAATGTTATATTTTAACAACGGAATAGTGCAAAATGTAGTTTACTATTCCATTTAGAAAATCACTATACTTGGGATAGCGGAATAGTGTATATTTCGACCCCTGAATGAGTGACCGTCGGGGCAGAGTACTAATTATTATTATCTTTATTTGTCCTTGTACTTGTTGACTACATATTGGGACGTAGTCTAGAGTCAGAGTGTTCGCCTGTGGAGGGATGAGTCGAGGGATCAATCCTCCACAGCGCAAAACATTTTATGGGCTATTGTCCATTCCAGCCAGTGATACACGACTGGCTTATCAAATTCCATGGTGTGTGCTATCTTGTCTATGGGATAGTGCACATAAAAGTATGAAAATAAGGCTGGAGATTTCGAATTTGCAAAAAAGACATTTAGGTCGTATCTACCACTAATGACCTTCCTATCTCTCACGTGACCAATTATCGCACGAGAATAAAGTTTGCTTGTTTAACGACGCCACTGGAACACATTGATTATTAATCAGCGGTTATTGGATATCAAACGCACGGTTATATCAACACTTGGTCACAGAGGAAACCCACTGCTGCCACATAGGCTACTCTTCTTTGAATAACAGCAAGGGATCTTTTATGTGCTCGTTACCACAGACAGGAAAGTACACACCACGACCTTTGATGGACCAGTCATGGATCACTGGTTGGAACGGGAAATAATCCAATAGTTCCACTGAGGATGGTCAACCTATCTAACCTCAGGTGGACACTATATATATATAAATACATTGTTAATAAAATAAAAATTAAGTATTGTTTGGACATATTATTTTGTAAAAAAGACTTCTTGTCATCTGTTTTTATTTCTTAATTAATTATTTTTTTATTCCTTAAAAAATGTTGCATGTCGAAAACAAAATCACAATTCTGAGTTCAAAAACGTTTTTTCAATTACCCCGGTACATTATTCCCACGCTAATTTTCCCAATTGCCTTTAGCCATGGAACCCAAGCTAATAATCCTCAATAAACCTCTGGTGTGTCATGAATGTACGGTTTTCCAAGTTCATCATCTGATTGTGTTGTAGTCCATGTTGTAAACTATGATGAAAGCTGTTGTAGTGTGCCGTTGTTTTACTGTAATTTTATGATCTGATCAATGTGTACAATGTCCCCTGAAGACACCAAAGTTGAGCTGGTCTATTGATTTTTACTATTTCGAATAACTTTTTGTTAAATCTGTGGATAAAACAAACAAACTTTATCTTATTTTCCTTTTAGCTATTTTTGGTATATTTTTCCGTTCATTTTTTAATCCTAGCCATCTCCGATGAATAGATTTACCATGGTCGGGCTTCACAAAGCTCTGATTAAAACTAATGAAAGCAATATTGGGACATGACATTACCTGCTAGTTGCTTTTATGAAGGCTTTTATGTACGTATGTATAATGATTACTGGTATGTACTATAGAGAATTAGATACTGTCCAGATGGCATTCTTGCTGTGATGGATTAATATTGCTTGATGCTGGTCATACTGTGCTGAGGACAGACAAAGAAACCGTCTTCTTCTATTGATTTGTCTTAAAGGGCTATTCACGATTGTTTTCTCATACATCTCATCTGTTTTCCTTATTGTTATTACATATTGATCAAGTGGTAAAACTGGATACCGGAACAAAAAATATGTTATTTTTCAGTTTTAAACCAGAATATATTGTTGAGTGACAAAATAGTGTATATTTTACACTTTGTTGCAAGTATGTTTCATCTGTTCTTATTGTTATCACATACCCCGGTATTGATCAAATGATAGGGCTGGATACTGGAACAAAAGTATATTATTTTTCAGTTTTAAACCAGAATGCGTCTTCATTGTTGAGTGAAAAAATAGCATATATTATATTTTACACATGTTGTTACAAGTATGTTAGGCACTAATATTGATTATGTTTCACACCTATTTTAATGTCGTTTTATATTGCATAAATGTCTAAAACAATGTTTTTAACAATAATTACAACAGATTATGAAACATTGAATAGGTTATGGTTATGCATTCTAACTTCATTCAGCAACTATAATAGTCTTGCTCATCAATTTAACCTCTTGTCTGTACACCTGTTCTGACACATTAAAATGCCGGTAATATCATTTCTGTAAGCATGTCATTATTACTCCCATGTGGTTTGTTACTGTGAACAAATGTATTGTTTAATTCACCAAATAATGTTTCCCTATTAAGTTCTTTGAAGGGATAGTCAATTCTTAGATGGAATGGTGCTTTTTGAATTTCACTATTCCTTTGGAATAGAGTTTTTTAGAGCAATTAAATTTCAGCCCCTGACTTGTAGTTATTGTTAACTGCAGCAAAGAAGAATGTTGCCATTGTAAGATGTATACATGTAACACGATTTACCACAGCTTTAATCTTATTACAAGAACATGCACACAGGTCATGACAATGAGGTAAGGATATCTGAGCGGGAGATCAATGTACTAGTACATTAATATTATTATTATAAGTATATAAGCATGTTAAACCCTGAATAATCTCTTGACAGTGAGAACATCTCTAAAATTACAGTGTACATACGACTTGACAAAACATGCTAGTTTAACATGGTGTTGGGTAGCCAGGTTTACTGTAATAGTGTACAATTTAACAAAACATGCTAACATGGTGTTGGGTAGCCAGGTTTACTGTAATAGTGTACAACTTAACAAAACATTCTAACATGGTGTTGGGTAGCCAGGTTTACTGTAATATGGTACAACTTAACAAAACATGCTAACCTGGTGTATAGGTAGCCAGGTGTACTGTAGCATGGTATAACTTAACAAAACATGCTCTAACACGGACTTATTTGATTGCAATACAACTACTACATACATGTCCATGTATTGGTATAAATTTCGAAGATTTACTCTGAACACATGCTGTCATGAATTAATCAAGATTAATTTTACCCAGCATCAAGGTGTCCGACTCCATGTAACGATCTGAGTCAGTCTCCCATGAGAGTGTGTAATTAATGTTACCGCCCACCTTACACTGATTGAAATGTCATTATATAATACTTTATATATAATACATGTATATGACAAAATAAACCGAGAATACAACATGAGTAGCCGTTGAAAGACTATTTTTATATCTTGCTAGATGTTTAAAATTGTATCTAATGAGCAAAAGTGATTTAGATATGTTTGTAAACGCCCGAGTTGTAAGATAAATTGTCTCTTAACAGACATGTGTAGTATGCTATTTCTTACATTGCCTCTAAAACCTGTTTTTTTTGTGCTTTAAATGTAAATTATTGTTAATACCGTACATGTATATGATATCGCCAGCATCAACAGATTTACATGCTTCTATTGAACTTCTGAAGCCTCGTCCCTACATTGTAAGATCAAATAATATACCTCGGGTGGAATAGCCCCATCCCATACTGGTACATATGAAAGATTCTGAACACATGTACAATTCAAAGACAATAATTGATATTCTGGTAGTTATTTTTTTATTTTCGGTTACCTCATTGTATAATTGTGATGTAACACCTGTAATAACTGTGTTGCTGTCAGATTTGTGTGGCGAGGTGTACACATAAATGTTGTAACGTCGTTCTAGCGCGGCTCGATGACATTTAGCATTATCATTCCAAAATAATCGTTTGTCAGTAACACCAGTTAAAGCAGCTTACCGTAAGAACATTTAGTGACTCGGTAATCAGTCTTGATAGATCAGATTATGTTTGAGAAAGCCGTTTTGTTTATCCTTGCTGGTGAGTAACGAGCGTTCACTGGCTTTGTTTTTTTAATATTTACAACGAAATTTGTTGATAATTAGAACACGTGTGGTGTGTTTTTCATGGGAGTATCCCTTGCATAATCTGCTTCAGTTACTTGCACCTTTAGACGTCTTGTGGCACAGGTCTGTGACGTAACGACTCAATACCTAATGTATGAAAGCTTGGATTGCATATCTTAACTGGATTGATTCCCTGTTCTCTTTTGATGAGTTCATGACACTGAAAGCAGAAGCCAGTTCAAAGAGCGGACAAGTGTCTTTGTATACGGTTACTTGAAAGGAATCTTGGTTACTAAGTACATAATTAGATGACAAGATACAAGGGAATTGTATCGCAGAATAGTGCAATGTCCAAATTCACATCCATTGTTTATCATGGTAGAAATATGCATTATACTGAGAAACTCGTACATGTAATTAGCCCACTTTCATGTATGACTTCATATTAAATAGTACAGAATCCATTAGCATACATTTTAATATACATGTGACTGAATACATCGGAATCCATTAGGCATGTGTACATTGTACTTCACGTGTGACTTTGTAAATAGGACAGAATATATTAGCACTTAAAATTACCT
Source organism: Melanodrymia aurantiaca (assembly GCA_032355825.1). Classification (NCBI taxonomy): domain Eukaryota; kingdom Metazoa; phylum Mollusca; class Gastropoda; order Neomphalida; family Peltospiridae; genus Melanodrymia; species Melanodrymia aurantiaca. Next base: position 3,397 of record JAULBR010102025.1, on the reverse strand, counting down.
GTTGGTGGTATCATGAGCATTATTATCACAGCTATGTAATTTATCATTTTTGTGACTTATCTCTATTAGTTGATTGACAATAAAAGAGTAAACAGGTGCCATACTTCCATATCTCTGCGCAATCATTTTTTAAAGTTATATTTTGCTAAGGTCTAAAAAAATCAAACGTGTGTTTCAGTTTAATCTTTCAAAAAAAAAAGGATAGGTAGGTCGGAATTTTTTGCTTTTTTTTGTTAAAAAAAATCTATTATATAAAAAAAATTGCTAGAATTTTTTTCTTTCATGAAATAAAAAATAAATTTGTTATAATTTTTTATTTTATTTTGGGTCATAGCATAAATTTAGGGTCTGTCGGGAAACTGGAAATGCACATATTTGTTTGGGCATAAATTTGTAAATATTGCTATAATATGGAATGACTACAGGTAACTAACAAAACCTATTTAAATTGGCGTTTTGATGGTGAGTAAACATACTTTTTTTCTTTCTGACTGGCACGTATCCATTAAAATCATTATATTTGATATATAGAAAGGTGACAAAAAGTTGTTGGGATGATATCTGTCGAGCAATGCCTGATATGGCTCTGAGCCCAAAGTACAGGCAATCTGGTCATGATGATCATGATGACACGCTTGCACTCAAACCAGTGGTGCAGTAAGAGTAGGCTTTCACACAAACCATGGCATTCATGATTCAAACACCCGAGTCATGCTTGAACTCATACCTAATAGCATAATTGCAGTTGCACTTAAACCCCAGACTGTATGCACTCGAACATGAAATCATGTACATGCTAAATTTCAAACCCATAATAATGGCATGCTTATAATTTTTTGCGGTTAATTGACAAACATGGAAATTGCGTAAATATTTACAGAAATGCAAACAATACATGTTTTACAGTATTTGCATTATCTTTGAAACTACGGTAGCAGATTGTTTTTGCTGGGACATTGTCACGTACGGTAATTACGGCCCTGAGACCTCAATTCGAACACAGAGCTTTATTGATGCACTCTCTCCTTACATTCATCCCGTCAATCCGGTGATGTCTGTTTCCTATAATTTTTAATATTGGGAGTTAGTGTGTTTTCACATTAATCAATACAGTCCTCTTGAGGCAGTAGCCAGCATGGTATTGTCGTAGTAATGGTGTGAAGTCATTGTCTCGTAATTGGATGATTATCATGCGTGGTGTTAATCAGGACCAGCGTATAGAAGACTGCTTTCAATGTTTTGACGTGTAATAATTGGCGTCTTTGTGCCGCCTCCTGTATGGCAGATAATTGTTATTAGGCTTTATTATGTGTATACATGTATATTATATATAGCGGTAAGTTTCAAGTTTTACCCGCCTTGGACACAGCCTTGGCATTAACGTTTTGGCGGATTGTGCCCAAGACAGGGTGCTTGAACCTTTGGTGGATAAAAGCACTTAAAATGTTTCACTTCAAGTTTTATGGTTCTGTAATACTGAATTAAAAAAAAGTCCATATAATTTTAGACCCCTTTTGAGGTGATGTATGTACGTGTCCTGCTGGAAAATTGTAAATCTAATCTATAAATCTAACTAAAGATGAATATTTTCTTAAGTTGGCACATGTTTGTCGAAGTCGATGAATATTTTTTTGCTTTTATTCTTAATCTTATCATAATCTTATCATGTGCTTGTAACAGTTGTGTATCAATATTTGTTCTGGATTAAAAAAAAAATGGAAATATGTATTTTATGGTGATAGAATGACACTTTAAATCACCAATAAATCAACTATTTACTTAATTTTAAGTTAACTTTATTATAAGATAATGTTGCATGGCAACTCTTTTTTTTTGTAAACATTAGTGTGCAACAGTAAATAGGCCTCGTGATTGTGGGCGAAATTAAGACAAACTTTGTCTTGATCTTTGTGTCGTACAAGGCAAAATTCATGTCATTTTGTTTTGCACAAAACCATTTTTGTTTCAAATGCCACTTTGTGATCAGAAAAAAATCAGACCACATAACAGAAAAATTAAAAACTATTGAAACGCCTAAAAATGTGTATGGTTTCATCCATGAAAAAAAATAGGTCAGAATTAAAATTTAAAAAACGTTATATTTTTTGTTAAATTTGTTGGTTATTTTTATGAAAAGAAAAAAAAATTCTCGTTAAAAACATTTATGTTTCCTCATATGCCGAAGATTACGGCCTGAGTGTAATAAATTCTTGTTGGGGAAACGATAAACACACAAATAAAATCGGGTAGGTAATTCTTTCTTTTTTTCGAAATATTATTTTTTTTCCATGAGATGTTTTTTCGTTATAAATGTTACGGTTGTGGCATAAATTTAGGGTCAGTCTGAAAACCAAGAAAACACGTTTTTATTTTAGGCCTTACGAGAATAGAAAAGTATTTTTTTAAAGTCTCCAAACACGTGGAACCTCCTGTTCAGAATACTGTCCACACTCGTTTTTAACTAACAATTACATAAGGTTAAATAATTAAATTGTAAAAGGTTTGTTGTGTTGTTACTATCCATTAGATTTCAGTTTAATTTATAGAAACTCCTATTATTGTACATTAAATATAAATAACATGGTGTAAATTGATTCTAAATAACATTGTGGGAAAGAAAACCCTGTAGGCTATTACTTGTTTAGATGATAGAGCTACAATCATGAATGATTATCAAAAAAAAAATACATTTATCAGTCTGTGAACGAAATCATACTCATTTCCAAGATCAGATGGAAAATAACAAGTCACTGCCTTAAGACTTCTTTTATCTTACTTGCGCATAATAACGCACAATGTATCTTAAGGCTGTAGTGTTATATGATTTACCATGCCATTTTGACATCAAATTCTATCATCTTGCGTTCACAGTAATAGTTCATTGTCTGAAGAAAGACACGTTTATTTAAACTACAGTCAAACCTGCTTGAGCGGCCACCTGTATTAAGCAGCTACCTGTCTAAGGGCCGATTTCTCGTCACCGGTTTAAACCTGATCGCCGTTTCAAACTCTGATTAAACAAGGCTAAACAACAGGTTTTAACCGACCGTCAGGTTTAAACCGGTTTAAAAGTAAGTCAAGACTGACGGGAATGCAAATCCTATCACAAATGTGAACAATTACGAACAATTCGATAAATAAAAAAAGGTTGGCCGATTTCTCGTCACCGGTTTAACCTGATCGCCGGATTAAACCTTTTTTATTTATCGAATTGTTCGTTATATGATAGGATAAAAATCCGATTTGCATTCCCGGCGAACTTGGGTTACGTTTACACGTGAAAACAATCCAAAACCCCAACAGATTTTATATACAATTTTCTAAATCGTCGGCTGTATTCTTGGTGTGCGCTGGATTTTGGTCCGACGAAACCGTCGGCGCTATGCTCACCAATCAG
>JAULBR010102015.1:0-11063 GCA_032355825.1 Melanodrymia aurantiaca | reverse complement strand
TAGATAAGGAAGAAACACAATGTTTAAATTAGTGTGAAAAGACTAAATTTCCATTTATTAAACGGTATATGTGTAGTAATACTTTGGATATGTAACTTTTCAATACATTAACCTTATTCTACGTGTTATTAGTCCTTTAACGACCCCACTAGAAACACATCGATAATAAATCAGCGGTTATTGGACGTCAGACGCATGTTTATATTGACCCATGGTCACAGAGGAAACCAGCTGCCGCCACATAGGCTACTCTTCCACGAATGACAACAAGGGGTCTTTTATGTGCACTTTCCTATAGACAGGATAGCACACACCACGGAATTTGATAAACCAGTGGTGGATCACTGGCTGGAACGGAAAATAGCGCATAAAATTTTTTTTGCTGTGGAGGATCGATCTCTCGACCCATCCTGCCACACTGGCAGGCGGACATTCTACGTCTGAGCTACGTCCCGCTCCTATGCGCCTTAAGGCATTAGGCCTATAACTCTTTTGCATTATCATCAGAGACTGTCCATGAGGACTGAATAGAAGTTAGTGTTAGTATGATAGAGGAACCCAACTACTTCTATTTGATAAGCAGCAAGTGATCTTTCATATACACTTTCCCACAAACACTAGACCAAATATTTCTGTCTCTATAAACATATTTTCCACGTTTATATTCATTTTTTATTATTTGGATATTCTATTTCTAATTTTTTATTTATTCGGTCTACACAAACACGACAGTACATAACATGGCCTTTGTGGACACTGGCCGATTTAAGTGGTACTAGTACACATACCGTACCCATTTCGCCTTGTGGAGCATTCAGTCTGGATTGGAGCCAGTACTTGTACTGCATTAGATTAAAAATCACATAAATACTACAATTGGGATTAGAACCCAGTCGGAGCAGGACGTAGCTCAAAGGTAGAATGTCCGCCTGTGGCGGGATGGGTCTAGGGATCGATCCGCCACAGTGCAAAACATTTTTATGGGCTATTTTCCGCTCCAGGCAGTGAAACACGTCCGGTTTATCAAATTCCGTGTTGTGTGCTATTCTGTTTATAGGATGGTGCACATAAAAGACCCCTTGCTGTTTTTCAGTAAGAATAGCCCATGAAGCGACGACAGCGGGTTTCCTCTGAGACCATGTGTCAATATAACCATGCATCTGACGTCCAATAACTACTGATTTATAATTGATGTGTTTCTAGTGGCGTCGTTAAATAAAACAAACTTTACTTTTAAATTGTACCTATTAATTAAAATTTTCACATTGCCAAAACAATTGTATATTTTTAATGGATATATCATTACTAAATTAAGTGTTTGCGTGATTGTAATTTTCATGGGAGAATTACCAATGCAAACTTTCTAATAACACTCATTTTAGAGTATTACCGGTACATGTTTGTATGTTGTAGCAAGGTAATACTACATATACATGTATGTAACAAGGAAATACATGTGTAAAATTTATCTAACATGTACCTAATAATAATGATCATGATGTATAAACTTGTACGATATTCTTTTCAGCTCATCATGAATATCGCATTTAATCAACCAGTGAAGCTGCATTCTCTGAAACTAGTTGGACCTGAAGGTATGACTATTTAATCGCTTCAATACCGATAAAGAAGTCTGTTGTATCTTTTAGTTTTTAAACTGCTGCATTCGACATGTGGTATACCTAATGCAACAACTTGATTAAATCATATTCTAATTCAACAAGTTTATAACACTAAATCTGATTGGATCATTTTCATGGTAAAACATACGATATACCACCGGAATTTTCAAGGAATTCCGGAAATGAGATTTAATAGTATTAAGCATAATACAATTAAACAAATTAACAACCATATCCTACACTGTCCCAAGTGAAAGACCTATATCAGGCCTGCGAAAATTGCGCGAACGATCGTTTGGTTCGCGCAAATGTTGTTTTGCGTAACCCATTTTTCGTTCCCGCTAACACGTCGTCAATAAAACTAAATTTGCCATGGTAAAACCACCGACATACGTCGTCAAATCGGAAAACAGTAGGGTTATCCCCTAATTGTGATCAAACAGAAACAAGGATCATTGAACATTGCTAAATTTATGTTGGAACAATGGCTGTTTTTTATTATTAGTCATGATAATGAGAGCTATAATGGAAAGTAGCAATACAATATGTATCGCAGTACTTGACTTTTCATATTACATAAACAAACTTTTCTACTTGCCCACTGCTGCCACATATGCTACTCTTAATTTATAACAGCACAGGATCTTTTATGTACACTTTCCTACAGACAGGATAGTACACACCACTACCTTTGATAAACCAGTTAGCAATGATATCACTGGCTGGAACTAGAAATGACCCATCAAGTCCACTGAAGAGGATTGATCCTATGACCCGTCGGATGGTCTTGTGCCAATCTAAATTCCACACTTGTCATTATTCTATGCAAAAATGTATTGCAATACATCCATCTTGAATCATTGTATATATCCGCTCTACATGATCGCATACAAATGTACAATTTAGGTTACATACACAAATTATGGCCGAATTGGTGTGAATCATTGTCAAAATAGTGATTCTTTAACACAATGAGTGGGGCCGACAGTTTGTGCATATAGGTTTGAGGTTGAACGATCAATTCTCTGTGGTGGGAGCATTATTCATATGATTATTTTTTATTCCAAGCAGTAATCCGTAACTGGTATATATCAAAGGTTATTGTGTGTGCTATCATGTCAGAACACAAAAGATATAGAGCTGCTTTAAAACAATGTATTTCATATTATGGAAAATAGATAAATTTAAGACCATTTAACCAAAACAAGTGACTGAAAACAAAAATGGGAAATAACCTCATGAGGATCGATCCTTCGACTAACCAGATGCTCTTGCGCTGATTTTCACTGCCTGCATATTTCAAGTAACACGATCTGGGTTTGAGCATTCACCAAATAATACAAAAGATGTCCATGGAATAGATTTATTTATTTATACATACACAGTAGTGGAATATATCTGACACCCGGATTTTTGCTTTCGTTCCATGCTTGATGGAATTGGGAAAAGTTGTGATTTTAGTCATAAATTGGGAAAAGATTACATTGAAAAAATATTTTGAAAATGGGTTACGCAAATTTCATAAGGCTGCAGAGCCATTAGATTTTGGGAAGCACCCCCAATGTTCATTAAATTGTAGAATGCTTGGATAAATTAATCCCTAGGCATGAAACCCCTCCATTAATTTTAATATAAGGAGAATTGAATGTCAGCTACTGCAATTTTTTAAACAAATCAAGACATCCAATGAAAATAGTAAACTGTTTATTTTTTATTTTTCTGTCCATAATGTACCATACCATTTAATGTCCTCTTCAGGTAGTATGTATTTTGATATACTCCATGCAATAACACAAACTGACAATAATAGTTGGTGTTATTATGTTATACATGTACATTCCCTTGTCTCCATGGACAAATTATCTGGAATTCGGAACAGGAAATAAAATCAACAATTCTTAAAAACCAGAAAAATGGTCAATGGAATCCTGAGCATTGAAATTCTTGCATAAATTACATTCTTTGCTGCATTAGATCAACCACACTTTGTCTCTTAAGAATCCCTTCAACATTGGCATGGGCAGCAGGTGCTGAACTAAGTTCCTCCTGCTCTGCATCATCAGTCACAAACATCTCAGTGTCACCTCTGGCATGGCAGAAGTTGTGAAGAGCACAACAAACAAGAATAACTTTTACAATTTCTTCCATGTCATGCAAGTCGACATATTTTAACCTAATGAATCGTGATCGAAGGTGGCTGAAAGATCTTGAGGACAACCTTCTAGCAAGACTGTGTGTATAGTTGTATGTCTGTTGAGCACCAGTCAGAGCATCACCGTCGGCAATTGGAGTTAAAAGCCAATCGTACAGTGGGTATGATGAATCACCAACCACAAAACTTCCATTGGGAAAAAATTCTTCTTGACCTTTCTGGACATCTTGATACAAGTCTGAATCATTAAGAACACTGAAGTCATCAACAGAACCTGGCCACCCTGTGCAACAGTGGACAAACTGATATTTATGGTTACAAACAGCTTGAAGCACAACCGAGAGCACACCGTTTTGATTCTTGTAGTAGTCATGATGACACTGGGAAGCCTTTACTCTAATGTGAGCTACGTCAATGACACCTACTAGTCCAGGAAGTCCATACGTTTGAGTAAACTCTGACATTGTTGATGCAATAGAATTCTTATCTGGCCACTTGACGAGATGTTTAACCAATTGGTAAAGTCCAGGCATACACCTCTTGAAGCAGCCAATAGACGATGATGTGCTTATGTCATATTTCACTGCCAAGTCTTTTACCGTCTTACGACTTCCTAAATATTCTAAAGACATTAGTAATGCCAAGTCAACAGGTATTTCGTGTTTGCCTCCAACATATTTTCTCTTCATCTGCATGTCTGTCAACTCTGCAAGCATTGTGAGCAGGTCTTCAAACGAGGTCCGAGTCATTCTGTAATTTAAGCGAAATTCTTCATCTGTTGGTTCATTTCTGGCTTTGGGGGCGATAATAAGGAACTTGTCAGGAGCTGGATCCTTACGTACTCGTTTAGGTGGAGGTTCTACCTAAAACATTAATAAAAAAAAACTTGTTAATAAATTGGGACTTTGGAGCATGTAACCATTGGGAGACGGGAGTGGGGGGTTCACATTTGTGAAATTTTGAAAATTGTATAGTAAAAAACATGACCAAGATGTTTTAAAATTCTGGGGCCATACACAACTTTGACAATATTAAACACAAATGATCTGTCAGAAACTAGTATCGAGTAAAAATGGATTAGGCCTGCTTTCCATTAACGCGATTTCGCGTATATGGAAATCGCGTATATGGAAAGGGTACAATGTAAATGCACTATATCGATAAAATCGCACGCGTTTTCACGTGCAAAATCGTGTTAATGGAAAGCGGGCCTTATGGTACGATACATGTCAGCCAAACAGATTATTGAAAATCGACGAATGTACATAAATTTATGCACTACTTGTAAATTTAATGGTAAAACTATTTTTATGTCAATCATGTGGAAACAACAATTGTGAAATTAACAGATGTCTTTTCATACTTGCAACAGACCGTGATGGCATTGGAATCAATGGGAGCTGGAATCGATGATTTGTCCATAGCACATTTTGTTGATCCAGCCAGTGTGGTTCTCAAAACATATAATTATGTTTGTTATATCACAGGCATTCAAAATCTTAATCATCTAACCAACTTTTCAAAAATACTTATGATTTTACCTCACATTTATTATGTTTGGTTTTCCCAATTGTTATATTATATTCATGATTGAATAGTGACATTGGGGGTGGGGGGAAGAAGTCCAAAAATAAATACAATCTAAGCCAAAGTAAATACAAGAAGCAAACATGTTTTGTTTCGAGATACTTTTGTTTATTAACCTCATCCAGTATATAGGCATACATGTACAAGAACAGAGACCTGTATGTAACGGATTGGTGTGTCTCCCACAACAGCCAGTTCGCCTGTGGGTTTAGACGAAAACTACATCTGTTCAGTCCCCAAATATTCGTGTATAATAGTATATATAAGCATATTTATGAAAAGTATACAATTTTCATTTATAAATAAATAAAAAATATTATTAAACTTGACATTTATAGACTAAAATCTATGCCATAAAATGGAATACATGTAAAAATTTATCACAGATATCGGAATATCACCAGAAAACTGATTAGCATTACTAAAACAAATTGATGCTTGGTAGCATTATGGAACATAAAACGATAGTTTGTATAATGAGCGGTTATACTGTCAGAAGCCTGATTATATTGACACATTGTCAGAGGAAATGCGCTGCTGCCACATAGGCTACACTTCGAATAACAGCAAGGGATCTTTTATGTGCATTATCTCATAGACAGGATAGCACACACCACAGAATTTGATAAACCAGTCATGTATCACTGGCTGGAATGGAAAATGGCCCATAAAATGTTTTGCGCTGTGAAGAATCCATCCCTCGACCCATCCCGCCACAGGAATATAGGCCTATACAGGAACTTTGGAATAGACTGATCAGGAGTGTCGAAACCAATTTTACCAAAGGGCGAGATAGTCAGACTTCCTGCCAAAGTCGCCATAAATAATTTTAAAATGTTTTAGATTTTATTTATGCATTTAATGTCACTAATAAACACCTTAAAATAAGGAAGTTAAAGATTTTATATGTATTTTTTGGATGGCGACAGAAGAGGCTGCATTTAGCATTACGATGGAAAATCGGCAACAGTTCCGAATACTCCCCCTTCCAACTATTGATATCGTAATCATTGCTGCACTTCATTCCATCACCATTACGGGAGAAATTACAGATCTCACATGGATTACTACATAATACAATTTGACTTGGAAGATAGTGTTAAGCCCCGCATCTATGAGTATGATCCGATCCCGCCAAGCGACCAACCGACGCAAGAACTTCAACTTACCGTAGGGACCCACTCGACAATTGGAGCTGGCGCGCGTTTTTTGCTATTTTTTGCGTGGTGCATAACTACAGCAAGAGTTGCTTCGTCAAATGTCTCATCTGACAAAAAACCTGACTTAATCAATTCATCAATATCTAAGTCTAAAAAATCTAAAACGAACGGCACAAGCCCCAAAATTAAGTCCGCCATTTTGTTGTACGTATAGTAATCTCCAGTCTTTTCTTGAGCGCACTACACTTTTTGGAAATAAAGAAATACACTAACAAATAATATCTAAACACACCTCTCTCTTAGACTACGTTTATTTTAAATTAATCTTTACTAATAAATAACATTTTCATTTGCGTATTACATCACAAAATCATGCATAATTAAACTGCATATTAATAATTATTGTGAATTATGATATTAATACTGAATTAAATAGGCATTATTTTATTAATTTACTGTGAAAAATTATATTATAAATATATATTATTTTAACACATTTTCCCCTTGTTTTCTTTTGTAGAAAGCTGTGACAACGACCTAATAAAAACCACCGTTAAGATGCAAGATGAACACATCTACAGTGGTCAAAGAGCAGCCTCTACATCGCCAACGGACCATAAATATTCACCCGACCATGAAACAAATTTCACTAAAATAAAAGATGAAGACAGCAAAGAGTCCCAAAATGGTCTTCCATCAGCATCTATTATACCATTAAAGAAGACAACGAAAGTATTCAGTAACGAAAATGTAGAAGATAACCAAAGTGATGATTGTATGAAATACCACGTCGTGCGGGTATCTTCTTCTGATGGTAGTGATGGAAGTTATGATGGCTATTCCAGTGTCAAGGAAGACAATGATGTCAAGACGGAAAAGATATCAGATGCAGATTATGATCCAGACTTAACCGAAGAAGACAGTGACGAGAAACAGCCTGGAGGTAAAAGAAAACGCCGGAAAAAGTCTGAAAGTGATAGTAATAAGAAAAGAAAGTCGCCTCGAATTAAAAAAGAGACATCGAAACGGCCAATTTCTAACAGAGGACGGAGGACAGTGGCGAAATTGGCCTTAAAAGTGAAAATGAAAAAACTGACGAAGACAAAAGCGAAAGGAAAGAAAACGAACCACTATATCAAAATAGAAAGCGAGGAGATGAAAGAAAAGCGCAAACAATTAGCATCGTCAATCGACGAAGCCAATTTGGCATGTTTGCTGTGTAACAAGACATTTGAAACGAAAAGGGCTTTTAGAAGGCATACCAATCGCCACTGGTCGAATTTCCAGTGCGACCAATGTGGGAAGAACTTTTCGTCAATAGATTCATTATCTCATCATCATCGCGGCCTGCACAGCAGTGTCAAGCCATTCTCGTGTGAAGAATGTGGCCAGTTTTTCAATTTCCACCACAGCTATAAGCTACACATGCGAAAACACCGCGGAGAACGACCGTACCAGTGCGACCTCTGTGAAAAGTCATACTTGACAGGCACACACCTGAAAGCTCACAAACAGGCGATTCACAATACTGGAGAGAGACGGAAATATTCTTGTGATATATGTGGCAAGGCCTTTAACTACAACAACAGTTTAAAAACTCATATGATGATACACTTAAATGAAAGGCCTCATAAATGTTCCATTTGTAGTAAGGGATTTGTTACTCGCCAGGCGTTGAAAGCGCATGAAGAATCGTACCACGTGTCGGAAAAGAATTACCAATGTGACGTATGTCTGAAGTTTTACAAATCTGAACATTTACGAAACGTTCATCGCCGCCGTCACACGGATGATGTAAATAGATTTATGTGTGACATTTGTGGTCGCCAGTTCATGTTCAAGAGTAATTTAGATGCACATGTATTTGTCCATATGGATGCAAGACCTTTTTCTTGTAAAATCTGTGGAAAAACATTCAAATGTATGTCATCACTGTACACTCACCAGTACACACATAAAAGTGACACACCATATCAGTGTCGGGTTTGTGGTAAAACATTTAAAACCAAAAACTGTTGCAAAGCTCACGAAAAACGACATAATCCTGAAAAGACCTTTGTATGCCATACCTGTGGAAGTTGTTTTCCAGATAAAGGGGGTTTAAGCAAGCATATCAGAACCATCCATGCACCAGCACGGCAGTTCATTTGTAAGTTTTGTGGAAAAACAGGAACTAGAGCAGACAACATGAGAACCCATATAAAGAGTCATGGCAAGGACCTCACCCCGGAAGAGATGCAAAACTGTATTTCAGAAGTATCCACGATTGAACAAACAGAGGACAACGTATCTACACAAATGACCATTAATTCATCTTTGCACTTTAATCCAATATCAAAACCAACCTCTCCATCTAGAAAGTATGCGTCGCAAAACAGCCCACCCTTGCCAACTGATTCTCCATTACCTGTGCAGCATCATCAACTCCAGTCTCCAGTAGCTGAGACTCTATCTGAATCTGGTAGCCACGTCACAGACACTGTCCACGACCTGGCTATGATGAGACACACATCGACTGAAGTGTCGCCACAACACGCCCATCTCCAGTCTCATTCAGTCGCCCCAACAGACTTGAGTGCTTTACACATGTCACACCATCCACCTCCTGTTGTACCAATGGTACATTCGCCAAATTCAATACCACCAGTTGTAACAATGGTACACTCGCCAAATTCAATACCTCAGAATATGACTATTCCAAATCAGGTTCACATGCCTATAAGTTCGATGGCTGCGCAGTATGGTGGAACCGGTGAGGAGAATCCGGGGAATGCACCACACGCACATATAATGCCACACGAACATCATCGTCACATGCTGGGAGATGGCAATCAGTACCTTTAAATGACTATTCAAGTAACTTACATGTACTCAGTGTCAAAAAAATATAACGACTATTCAAGTAACTTACTTGGTGTCAAAAAAATATGACGACTATTCAAGTAACTTACTTGATGTCAAAAACTTTTTATATATATATTAAGTGACCATGCATAAATGTCAATGTTTTTCACAATTCAAACAATGTTACGATGAGATTTGACCCCTCCTATCGTAACGTAAAAACATTGATCTACTACGGACAAATTTGTTTTATTACTTGAAAAGCAATCCGAACATGGCTTTCACCCCATCGCAGTGTTCTTTCAAAACATTGAAATTTAAATACGGTCCCTAAACAGTTGACATTATTTACCAAAATAATGACTTACTAGTCAAAAGAACTTATGGATTATATGTGTCATGGATAGAGCTTTAGCCACATGGAGGATAAGTATCTTTGTATATTGTCGTATCTATTGTTCAGACATCTTAATAAATGCATGCTGTTTCAGATGACCTAGTAGGCTTGCTTTGATACATCCACAATTTTAATTTATTTAACATATTTATTAATTATAGCTATTGGGGAGAACATGATTGTTGATCGTTACTTGTTATACATATTTATAATCAATTGAGAGTTTCATTATTTTAATGAAGAGTACCAACATATAAAACAGAATCTTCATTGAGAAATATTAATGTTTGTACAATAGAGATATTCGTTGTGCTATATTATATTATATTAAATTGAATATAATTATACCTTGCAAATTGTGGGAGTATGCATTTAATATACCAAAGTAACAGAATTAATGTACTGCTGTCCTTTCAAAACGTAGCACTGTTTAAACGGTTTGACAAAATACATACATGTACTAATATTAATTTTCTAGGGTTATGTTACTTTTATAAATAGTCACATAACATTTTTTACACCTCTTACATCTTTATTTCTTGGTTTGGTCTTACATAGTAAAATATTTGCACAATCTAGGAAAATATACAAAATGATCAACAGATGAATAATCAATTCTATATGCATAATTTATTATTGTCCTTTGATATCTATTTAGAACTGTTTATACCTTCACTGTTCATTATATCAATATATCTGATGAGTTGTAATAGTGAATGGAATTGAAGTTAAGTGCAAGAATGTCTGTTGGGTTATTTCTCATTCCAACCATTGATTAATGACTGGGAAAGAACATAAAATATCCCTTGCTGTTATTCTTTCAAACAAAGGATGAACGTGCCTGAAGTAACTGCCTCAAATAGGACAATATGATTCAAATGCAAGGATACATAATAGCAATGCTTTTCTATTGCTTATTCATGTAAATCTGTATGCTCTGAAATATCGATAGGTTTTTGTAGCTTTTCTTCATTACCCATATACAATGTGCTTTAAGTTTGCTCTATATATATACGTTAATTGTTTAAATTTACCTGTAATACCTTGTGAAAAATTCTCAATTTTATGTGAATCATACCAGGAATGGATTAATAAAGTATTACCCATCCAAAGTATCATGTATTCAGTGTGTAGAAAACTTCAAATTATTGTAATTAGATTATGACGGTCTTTCAAAACATGAATTCAATACTAGTTAGTTGTAGTTATAACCTATTTAAGGTTCAATTAAGGTTCAAGCACATCTGTCATGGTCACACAGTCCAGCTGCCTCGACTGTCTGCCCACGACAGAAGTTAGTG
>JAULBR010102004.1:0-11065 GCA_032355825.1 Melanodrymia aurantiaca | reverse complement strand
TCGTGACAAATGAAAATGATTTCACTTGGGACGTAAACTTGATACTACAGGGTAGCTCGTTTAATATTCTCTATTTACGTTATTGTAGTGTCATATCATAGCTAAGGCAGTCGCAAGTGACCTTATAACCTCTCCATTAAACCCGCCCCTGGTATAATAATAAATATACATATTCAAGAAGGCCTACCCGTTCATGTGAGAATCTCAACCTCCGTAATAACAGCATAATAGCAGATCATATTTCATTGATTTACCCACCAGACTTGGAATCAAAGGAAACAACAGAAAGTAGAACATCCGCTTCAAACCTTAATCTCTAGACTGCATAGAGATTTAAGATGACGAAGGTCTCTATACAAAGTTGTACGATAAAAGAAACTACTTCAATAGTCAATTTTCCATTTACGTCGAGCAACATTATATATGCTACAGCATCATATGGTGTCTACATAACTCAAATTTTAAGAAAAATTTGGGCTTTTTCATAATATGCAGAATTGAACCAATTGACGCTACTCCTATTTAAGTAGCAAGGGATCTTTTATATATGTTCATGAATTGGATTCGAACCCAGTACATACCAGTCTTAAGCCAGATGCATTAACCACTGCACTTGAGGTTGAGGTGAACAGTTTGTCAAATTTAATATTTCACAGTATCCGCTGAGGAGTATCGATCCTTCGACCTACCGAACCTCAGACGGACATTCTTGCGCTGCGCTACATGTCCCGTCCGCTCCTTGATGGACGGCCACAGGTGTAATGCTTGTCAACCGTGGCCGTGTAGGCACTGGGAAGGAAACGAAAGAATGTAAATAGCCTAGGAGCGTGTAATTCTGGAACCTACAAACTAATCCCCAAGAACTAGAAGCATTCAGCGATAATCCACGCTAGCCGTATAGTCCGATTCACTTGTCTGCTCATCTGATTTGTCACGTGACTAGTAAAAAACGACGCGTAGATCAACCATTAAAAGTAATATAAAAATTAAGAATTGAAAAAAAGATATAATTCTATCGTCTGAACATTAACGTTTAATTGAAGAAACTAGAGTGTGTTTAATGTAACATACTATCAATATTACAATTTACACATTCCAATAATGGTTACGCTTTGCTTATTTTATTTAAATATATTTGTGAACTTGAACTCAGTAGAAAGGATCTTAGCCAAGATTAAAAACGAATATAGTAAGCAATGCAAACACGCGAGAAGATAAACTTTTATTTACATGTTTTATTAGTAAGCATAGTTTGAAAAAACCTTTGTAGAAATCTAAAATGGCCGCCATATTGCTTTAGACGAATTTTCAAATGACGATATAAAATGATTTTATGATCCGCCTTTTACTTCAAACCCTATCTGTGCCTGCTTGAAACCAGAGAACAACAAATGAGCTATTCGCGGACCGTAACAATGGTTTAAGGATGGATCATGTTTTATTGATGTAGGTTACATTTCAGAATAATACTTCATCCAGAATTAGCTTGATTTACGTCTAGGGATAATGCATAGCAAGGGTAAACCATTTAATTACGCACTTTAGTACAATTGAGAGTGTCGGGTTCGAATGGTCGATGAATCTATCCTCTTCCGATTGGGTTACTTCTCGTTCCAACCAGTGATCCACAAGGGGTCAACAAAAGCCTGTGGTGTGTACTATCCTGTATGTGGGAGAGAGCGCATAAAAGACCCCTTCGGTAAGAGTAGCAGAGGGTTCTTCCGAGACCATGTGTCAATTTATTACCTTTCTGTGCGGTTTTCCCGTAACAAGACCGGAAAAATGACGGTTATAATAATGCTATTTTAGTATAAAAATAATAACATTATTTGACAAACCCACGTGCTTTAGAACATGTCATCTGTCACGCAGTCATTGACAGTGTTTTCACAAGTAGCATATGTAGCATTCATTACTGCAAACAAAACTTCATTCTCACCGTGTTAACCATTTCAACAATAAATGTCTCTCTGAAAAAAAAGGAGTATCAGCATACAACCAGAGATAGTTGTCCACCAAACTACAGTACAATCAGGCTTTTGGTTTCAGGCAGCTGCATGGAGTATAAAGAATGAATGAATGAATGAATGGATGGATTCCCAATTTCTCTAGCCGAGATATATTGCAAATTCTGGCTTCACCACCTTTACCTCGTCCATCTCGGTCACCGGACTGGGCTCCGGTGCTCCTTCAGTGCTGGCAGTCATGAGCCAGATTCCTCCCTTCTACTCATCCCAACCTCTTTTAGTGTCATGGACGCAAGGGCTGGACTTGACCAGAACTCATGCCCATGACAGCCGTCTGCTATAACAGCTGCTTGCTCTGAATGTAGACGTTAAACATCCTGACCTGACCAGACGGATGAATGATTAACGACAACCCAGCACGAAAAAAAGACACCGGCTATTGGACGTCAGAATTATGATAATAATGATAAAATATAGTATTAAAAAGAAACCGGTGTCCATCACCGATCAAACTAAATACAAGGATGAACTAAAAACAATATAAACGTATACACTAAATTAAGAAAAATGGAAGAAATAAGAAAATAATTGGGATCTTTTGTCTGGAACACAACATATATAGTTCTCAAATACCTTGTAATAAACATCATATCACTAATCATTTGGCTCAAGATTGATAAACACAATCAATACCTTCGTTAATGATTAGGTAGTAAATATTCCATTTTCTATCGATTTATAACTGACGAGCATTCCATGGTTTTGTGAAACGGTCTTAAAATTGATTCACGCGTTGTCCATTCTTTCAGTCCTATAGTACTGTTGATAATCCTAGAACTAATAACATTTCAATAATTGTATTTTATGTCGTAGACTAGGTATAATAGTCTGATGCGACATATCATTTTTGTTTAAAATAGACGTATGTGTGTGTGTGTGTGTGTGTGTGTGTGTGTGTGCGTGCGTGCGTGTACAAAAACATATTTTCAATTAAAATAAATAAATTTAAAGGGTATTATAAATAGGCCTATGTGTAGCAGTAACGGGTTAACATTAATTCACTTTAACCCCACCCCACACCTAACAAATTAAATATATTAATAAGCCATCCAAAACATACAACAAAGCAAACATGATTTTATGTGGTTTATTAAAGAAAATACATTACTATATGTTTGTAATCATTACAAGAAATACTTTCCCACAATAAAGAAATTTGATTTTACACAATCAGGTTTTTGTACAAAATATCTCGTTCATGTATTACTTAATCATAGCACAAACACAACGTAGTTAAATCTTGCATACCTAAAATATATTGATAATAAAATATTGTAACTACACGTATTAACAAGTGTGTGATTTTTTATTATTAATATCATTCTAATCAAACATTCAAGTTCAAGCATTTCTCTTACATCCATACAAGAATATCACTAGACTGCAACTTTATGCAATATAACATTTTTCAATTTTCAATTTAATTGTTAGTAATCGTCATCAATATTACTTCTACGGTTTAAGATAAAATTACGATTTGAGGTTTGCTCACAGATGCATGTCACTTATAATCATAACAGTAGGTGCTACAAAATCCAGATAAATAAACATGATATACATGTACAAAAACATACCAGGTATTATTGCAAAATATTAAATTATTCAATATTCTTTTAGGTTTATATTTACCTCACGTTCAATAACATTACACACGTTTTGAATGTAAGGCAGTGTGGTGATTTGACAACATTGTGACATACAGTCGTCCATAATTTCCAGGAATTTCAATGAAATGTTAAACAAGTTTAATTTTGACCATCATTAATATGATTCATTATAATTCGAAGATAATGAGGAATATTTTCAATTTAAATACAATAAAGCCTGTAATGGCAGCCACAAACGGGAGTACTCAAATGTTTCCTCTTAAATAAATTATTTGTGAGAATAAGACCATTTAAGACAGGACTGATGGTACCCGCCTTGAACAAAGCCACGACAGTATATAGGCTTTATTGATGGACCATGGGCAAGGCGGGCGTGCTTGAACCTTTGGTGGATAGAAGCACTTAACATTTGTCCGTGGTTTTCCAAACAGGTTTCACTGTATATATTAAAGTTAAGATAAGACGCTAGTAAATACTATAAATGATAGAATTCAGCTATTAAAAAATATGTATATTAGTGTTGCATATGTGATTATTTGCTTATGCATATCTGCATAGCTAATTCAAAGAGCATCGGGTGATCACTGTTTAGTACAAAAACATCTGGGATTTAAAAATATACATAGATCTATATATGAAAGAGGTTTGTCAGATCATTTGCAAGTTAAAGTAATAGATACATATTTCAAGTATTGAATACAAATTTCAAGTATTGAAATTGTAATTGCATAGTGGAGAATAAACTACTGGTAATCAACTACCAACTGCATATTAGTTATATATAGGCCCCTACGGTACTATTGAGCATAAACTATAATAATAACAACAATCATAACTTTTAGTGCATTAACGTGTCAATGTAATTCACGCTCATGTTCATTAACTGTTTTTATGACTAGCCAGCAGTCAATATTTTGGCGCGAAAATTACGATCACGTGACAATGAAATAAATGAGTTTTTCGCAAGTATACTTTGTGTTAGCAGAAGAGAAAATTCTCTCTTGGTTATTTAAATAATTGCATACATTTATTACGATTCTAAGCATCAAAATGTCGTTATATTACGTAAAATTGCTACATGTAGTTACGTGTCATACGAATGCTTCACCAAAACACGCAATTGGAAAGTTTGAACACTTCTACGGTGAGTGAGCACTATTGTATGTAGGCTTAAGAAAGCTCAAACAAAATTAGTGAGTGTATAAAATATATCTGACTGAATGATGGTTAGGGATGACAATAAGGTTTTCTTATATGATGCCTTTGTAAGAATAATATTAGACGACCTAATGTTGAAATTGTGCTTTATTGTAAAAGCAGCAACAAAAAGAATGCCTATGAAGTGCAAGTATGTTGCTGCTTTTAAAATTAAAATTAATATTTATTAAATTTGAACGTATATCCAGAGGAATGCCGAAAAAGTAATTCAGGAACATTTAGAATATAATCCTGTATTTGTGGAATGTAAATGGGCTTATAAAGCTTGAGTTACGTAACAAAATCATTATAATACATCATTCACCGGCTTAACTTTTACAATGGCAAGATATATCCGATGTGCGCATTTGACAAATATTGTTTTCAGTCTCTCTGCCCATAACAGTAATAAAAGCTGATATTTCCCCCCTTCTTGGTACAGCCTCACATCTTGAGGCTGGCACTTGCGGCTCAATGATAATAATATTATGTGCATTAATAATAAGTTCC
This sequence comes from Melanodrymia aurantiaca, assembly GCA_032355825.1. Lineage (NCBI taxonomy): Eukaryota > Metazoa > Mollusca > Gastropoda > Neomphalida > Peltospiridae > Melanodrymia > Melanodrymia aurantiaca. The sequence continues at coordinate 5,724 of JAULBR010102004.1, read as the reverse complement.
GTGAAGCGTGATATTGAGATAGTGCATGTGTTAGTTAGGAGAGGAGCATTTTATACACATATTTACACCAGACTAGAATATGGCAAATACTGTAGTGTTGCACAAATCCACATCCTCTTCATGTATGCATCAAGTATAAATACATGGTACAAGACTAGTCAAACATATTTTGTAACTATGTAACGGACTTTAAACATGTGTACAGTTTCCAACTGGGATTCACCATACAATAAATTGATTGTTGAGTCAACTTAAAAAGATTTTTAATTTTTAAATTATTATTATAGTTTTTGATATATCGCTAGATGTTTTAAATTTACATGGATTCTTTACAAATTTATGTTAAGTCTTAATATATATTTCAAAAATAAATGTTCCCAATTTTTTCTGTTTTACATAAAATATATAATTTATCTCTATAATTGGTCTCTTATATAATTTTGTTTGTTGAACATTCCAATTATACACGATCAGGATTGGATTAAAAAATACAATCTTATATATTTAAAATATATGGTTGAATACATCGCCATAGTACAAAGCATGATGTATTACGATATGTAACTTAGACTAGATTACCTGCCCCTGATAGCAACAACAAAGCAAGTCGCTGATCACAAACACTCTACATATAATAATTGTGCTGTGGTATCATGCTCGAATTAATAATTCCCTTGCATTGAAGTAGATTAAATTAACACTGAAGGCTAACCGTAATTTACTGCATTCTTCCTGAATGGTTAACTCAACCAATATCACCTGTATATATGGCAAGAATAGTAATCACATGTCATAGAAGGAATGGTTATAAATGTACATTCATCATACAATCGTACACAAATATTAAGTAGAATTCAATATACTATTGACTAGCTGAAAGAGAATCACAAAAACATTAACTTAGGGACCGTGCATAAACGTCAATATGTTTCACAATCGGCACATTGTTTGAATAAAAGCAAAGTTTTGCTTGCATTTCACATGGAAGAACATTCAGTCCATAGTTGATGAATGTTTTATGTTAGGATTACAAGAGGAGGGAGATGGTCAAACACAATCCTAACTCTTTTTGCAGATTGTGAAACACATTGGCATTTGTTTATGTAAGTTCCCAAAATCAAAATAATCTCATACAAGCCGTTCTATGCAGCTCTAATATGACTGTGTGTCTATCACTAATAATTCACAACCTTCCTGCCCAAGCATGTGGCCATTGAGCACTGTCAGCAATATTTAGAACATTGAAACATACAATTCTTATTCAATGTGACATACAACGATTTTCAAATCATCTTCAACCAAAATAGGTTTCAATTCAATTTGAATTCTTATTATATGTTCAGTTCATGCCAAATCTATTTTTGGAATGTAGATTTCAATCATATTTACTATTTTCATTCAAGTTATTATAAACAGGGGCTGCGAGTATGACAAGCGAGTATGACAAGCGAGGGGTGGGCTATGTACGGAAATATTGTGATAAAAAAGTCTGAAAATTGAGGGGAAGCAAGGTTGGGGAGGTGGGGAGGGGCATGTCCACCCCGTTTCATGGGCCCTGATAAAGACTACATGTCATTACACAACATTTTTTACACATAAACCTTTCATTATCTTTGTTGATAAATAATTATCTGAGTAAAGCGTATTGTGAATTTAACAGGAAACAAAACTAAGTTTGATTATTTTATTATTGTGTAACAGCCATTTCTTTGCGGTCACTATCTCATTCTCTTAAGTAGATTTATGTAATTAGCCACATTTAATAGTCACCAATAAACAGCTAAACTTTAATACATAATTATCAAAAATATTTAACTCAGTTATGAGCATCCATTCTTTAAATATAACTAAACATATAAAAAGACCTCTCTCTCCCATATTTTAATACATGTACATACATGTATCTTGTATTTTATGAACCTAATTTGTTTTAATCAAATTAAATTTTGTTTTCATAATTCCTAGTGTGTATGCCTGGTCTGATTAAATATACTTCTAACAATAACATCATGAATGTTTTAAACCTTAGATAAAAATTGAAATTCATTGAGATACAAAACGCTGCTTTGAAACATACACAAACAATCTCATGTTAATTGATGTCTAATTACAATTCAATACATACTGTGCTGCACTGCAGACAGCTAAAATATCACAAATATAAATAGATAGTTTAAATACAAACATACAATCATTTTGATATTCTAAAAAGTGCATAAAATTTCCAAAATATTATACAATTGAAAAACTATTGCAATACAATAAATTTCTATGTACATAGTTGTATTAAAATATATAATGATAAATAAAAAAATTATTTAAAATTTATTCACTAGAAATGGGCATCTGATTCAGTAGAAATATACATGGTGAGGTGAACGGTGAAATGCATGCATTAATTTATATACATGTATGCATTATTGTTTAACGAGTTGAGACCATTTCAACAGAAACATCTACAAGTTACAGACTCAGGGTAATAAAGTGGCAATATCATAACATTGAGCATTCACATTTGAGTAAAATGGGTGAAACCAAAATTGTGGATGTTCTAATAGCCCTGTTCAATATAGCGAGTTACGTCCCCTTCCAAAAGTAAGCTCTCGTGAAAAACCGGCTACCCGCAACTTCTTTTTGCTCCAACACAGCCTATACTCTCACCCATACACAAGTTCTTAAACCTAACACATGCTCCACATGTTTTTAAACATAACACATACTTCATGTTAGACTCAAAGCTGCTTTCCTTATCTCAATAAATTCATAACAATTGATATTTCGTGAATAGTGAGAAGTAATCTTTGTATCACATTTATAAATGATTCACATTTCTACAACTGCATGTTGTGTCTATGCATAAGGGAACTGCATAAGTATCAATGTATTTCACAATTCAAATTGTTTTTCATGTGAACACGTTAGTCCACAGTTGATCAGTGTTATATACCGGTATACACATGTCATCTGATTCAAATTGCTATTAGAAACTGCTCCGCAGGTTAAATCAAGAATTATTTTCCCCCATTTGAATCGCAATGGGACAGTATTACTTTTTAATTTTATGTTTGCTGCATTAAATCATTCTACAAAATTCTACTTTAAACATATAAAAAAATAGTACAAAACTGTTATATTCATAAGAAGAGCACTTTAACAATTCAATTATACAAGATGCCACAGACTGGCAAATTGCTTGGAGGGCTAAAATGGTTGCCCGGAATTGCAATCTGAAACATCAGTGAAAGAGACTTTCATCGAATCACATCCTCACCCACATTCCCGAATCCTCAACTGCAACACAGGACATAACGACACATTTTTGTTATACACATGTACTAATATCATCTTTCTAATCACATACATCAAGGTATTTTGGCAAAAAAAACTTTGAGCATTTTTTTGTAGATATTCAAATCACAGGTGAATGTTAATTCTTTGACCAGTTGTGTAGTTCATCACTGACAAAACATTAACTTGTTAACAAGAAAGACGAACTTGTGATATAAAGACTATGCACATGTTAATGTTGACTTCCGGTTTGTTCAGTTGACTTCCACGTTGATTCCTTCATCATCTGCAAGTAGAGAAATAATTCATAGTCAGAAGCAATACCTACAGTCAGGCTCCTGTATTACAGCAAATTAATTATCGATATTATAAAGTACATAGAAACAACAAAAAAGAGAAATGTAATTAAAGGTATTGCATATAATATTAATAAATATAATAAGATGGATTTATAGCCTGTTAAATAGATGAATTTGTAAATGACCATACTACATGTAGCTATTATACAAGAGCAGATAAAGGATTTATAATAACAGTTTCTTCTCTTTTATTGGAGAGGTGGAGGGATGGTTAATGGGGATTTTTGCACGATTGCACAGGGCTCATCCTGTAGGTAGCCAAATTAGCCAATGTGTCTCATTATTTACGAGTTAAATACAACTAACATATTAAAAAATAAGAGCTAGAAATGTTTATAGGGTAAACATTTAAAGTATACAGTTTAAAAGTAATCCAATATGAATAAATTTGTTGCCACTACCAAAGGTATTCATCAACTAATAACATTATACTGCCGGAAAATTGGCTGCTTTTATGATACTGAACCATTTTTGAAAACAAACGTTTTGAAAAAAAAGTTGAACACAAAAATAAACAAACATTTGAAAATGCAAACCATGTATTAAAGTGAAGATCATGCAAAATTTTGCAATAAATTGTTGTTTAAAAGGCACATGATCATTCAATAAAACAAGCAAAAACAAGATGTTGATGTTTCCTCCAGAATACATGCACAAATACATGCAAGAGGAATAACTCGTAACATTCTGGCAGAAGGAAATGATATGTTGGTGCAAAACGTGGATCATTTTGGGCTTTCTTTAAAACATTTTAACACAACTGCATTTGATCACAATATAAACAAATTTGCATTCTGGGAAGTGTAAAAATACAATCAATGCAGGCAATTTGCAATGATAAATCAAAATGCAGAAAATATGAAAAACGGCACAGTTCGGGCTCATGACCATTAGTACGTATAGCAATGATAACGTGGACGGGTATGCTGCTCTCTGTGCCTGTACTGGGTTAGTTCAAAGCAATGAAATACCTTCAAAGCTGATCTCAACAAAAGCACTGCTTCTACTGTTGTTACCTAGCGAATGGGTAGTATACAATACTTTTAGTTAACAATAGGAAAATGAGTAATATATATAATATTATCTGTTGAATGGAGAGTAGTGTATACAATACATGTAGTTAATAGAAAAATGGGTAGTATACAGTACTTGTAGTTAATAATATAAAAATAAGTGTACTATGGAAGAATTGATATTATACTATATATATGTAGTTAATAGGAAAATTGGTACATGTAGTCATCAAAGGAAAATGAGTAGTATACTTGATGTTAACAATATCAAAATGGGTAGATATAATTTATATATACCAAGCAGAACAGAAATGAGGGTAAACTTGAACTAAACTACAAATGAAAATAACCATATACATGTATTTAATAATATAGTCAAATATATATACGAACATGCTTAAAATATAAAATAATTGTGATAACGTGTACGAATTAATTCTACTTAAACTGGCAGTCGTGATATATATGCCTGGATAACACTGATACAAGCACAAAAAACTGAAGATATCCATTAACTATCACGTTTTGATGTAACTCATGAAGTAATGTTCCGCCTTGGATTTAACATAACAGTTGATTGTGAATAGTGTAAATAAAACCCAATAGTGTAACGAAAGCCAATGTGTAACTCACCATCGTATCCTATGTTAACATGTCCAACATTAGCATAAGTAGCCTCCTCCTCACGACCTTCTAACACACACAGAATGCACTCGTGGATGAACTTGTATTGTTGCTGGAGAACAAAGTAAGAAATAATACAAATAACATTATATTAATAAACCAAATATCATCACCAATATACAGTAGAACCTCGTTGGCTCGAACACAGAATGTTCGAATACATGGCAATGCTCGAACCAAGATCGAAGTCCCACATTATTTTCTCATTAAACCCTTATATTAACCTTCTGACTACCGACGTCGACAACGTCAAACTTTGCTCTGAATACCGGTGTCGACTTAAGTCAACAATGCGTACTGCGATAGAACTCGACCAAAGCCGGATGTTTAAATGCCACGTGGGCGGAAATGATGCAATAATAACATCGAGCGACTTTTTT
>JAULBR010101993.1:0-11065 GCA_032355825.1 Melanodrymia aurantiaca | reverse complement strand
CAGCGGTTATTGGACGTCAGACGCATGGTTATATTGACACATGGTCACAGAGGAAACCTGCTGCCGCCACATAGGCTTCTCTTCCACAAATGACAGCAAGTGATCTTTTATGTGCACTTTCCCATAGACAGGATAGCACACACCACAGAATTTGATAAACCAGTATTGTTTCACTGGCTGGAACTGAAAATAGTCCCATAAAAAAAGAATATATGTTTTGCGCTGTGGAGGATCGATCTCTAAACCCATCCTGCCACAGGCAGACATTCTACCTCTGAGCTATGTCCCGCTCCTAACATACATAGTGCAATTTGTTTTTAAAATTGTGGTTAGCAGTTTTGCATAGCTTTTTGCAATGCGTATCCGGTCATTTTGCAGCCTGACATGATTGTATTTGTTTGTAGGTGAAGTACATGTGTCGATATCTCAGCCTGGTCCGTCCAGCAAGCTAGATGACGACTACATACAGAGATTCCTGGGAACGCTGACGCCTGTGGAAGAAAGCAGACTCGTTCAGTTGAGACGGCGCCTCATGGCAACGCACAAGGGAAAGGTATTTTCATCCTCATATTTCTACAAAACAAATGTTTGGAAAATTAGCTAACATAAAATTATTTGGAAATTATATTCCTGAAATATAGTAACATTTGGAATTGATATTAATAGTACATGACTGACGGCCAATAGCTGAGAGGGGCAGGACGTAGTCTAGAGGTAGAATGTCTGTCTGTGGTGTGTTGAATCAATGGATCGATCCTCCACAGCGCAAAACATTTGTTTGGCTATTTTTCATTCCAGCGAGTGATACACGACTGGTTTATCAAATTCCGTGTTGTGTGCTATCTTGTCTGTGGGATAGTGCACATAAAAGGCCCTTGCTGTATTTCGGAAGAGTAGCCCAGGTAGTTGTGACAGCTGTTTTTTTCTGATACTATGTGTCAATATAACCATGCGTTAGACGTCCAATAAGTGCTGATTTATAATTGATGTGTTCCAGTGGTGTCGTTAAACAAGCAAACTTTATCTTTTACCAATAGCCGATAATTATTAATTAAAACTCCAGTTATGTCATTTAAACAATTTTTAGCATTTTATTACTGTGACTTATTACTACAGTAGAATCTCGTTGGCTTAAACGCGGAAGGGTCGAATACATGGCAACGCTCGAACCAAGATCGAAGTCCCGAATTATTTTATTGTATTAAGTTGCTGATGCTTTCGTCGGACTACCCGATGGGTCGAACAGTTTCTCAAGCACCGACGGTGTTCAAGCCAACTACGGGATTCAACTGTATGTGACTTATCACTGTTTCTCTTAAATTAACTCTTTTTACCACTGTCAAATCTTTAGTTATCACTTTTGTCTTGTAGATTCCCAAAGATGCCCATATCTTACGATTTCTTCGGGCACGTGATTTTAATATGGAAAAGTCTCGAGAAATGCTGGTTCATTCCTTGGCTTGGCGCAAACTTCACAACATTGACCGACTACTTGGTTCATACGAAGCACCACATGTGATACAAAAGTACTACCCTGGAGGATGGCATTATTGTGATAAAGGTACTTTTATCATATCTTTGTACCCCCACTTCAATGCAGTCGGGGATATATAGAGTTTGCCTCATCTGTCTGTATGTACATGCATCAGATTCTGTCCATCCAAATCATTTGCACAGTATATCTCCTATCTATCTTTTATTTATATGCAAACACATGTACATGTAAATTGCTCCACTCTATCGTCATGTGATCGTGCTTTTTGCGCCAAAATGTTGAGTGATTCTCTTTAACTGAAATAATTTTCCACAGATTTTCTTATACATGTACTGAGATAATGCACACTATATATAACTATTACATAAATATTCTTTTGGAATTATTTTGCAGAAGGAACGCCGCTTTATATTTTGCGTTTGGGCCAGATGGACGTGAAAGGTTTAATGAAAGCTGTAGGTGAAGAGGCCATTTTGAAACACGTAAGTTACAATACCTGATTTATCTCTTTCTTATATTGCATTGTCTGTCGAATTCACAAACTTAAATTAAGAAGGATTTAAAATGTGTTATTTCGTTACCGGTGTTGGCTGTGAATGAGGAAGGTTTACATACACAGACAGGACTGTACATACCATGTGTTTTGATATATGGAGGAGGATTACTATGTGTTATTTCGTTACAGGTGTTGGCTGTGAATGAGGAAGGTTTACATACACAGACAGGACTGTACATACCATGTGTTTTGATATATGAAGAAGGATTACAAATGTGTTATTTCGTTACAGGTATTGGCTGTGAATGAAGAAGGTTTATTGCAGGCTGAGGCGGCGACATCGAAAAAAGGTCATCCAGTCAGGTATCCTCTTCACCTTTATACACTACTCAAGTAGTCTTCACAATCGGGTGCTCATTAATCATCTTTATATGTACATTATTATAATGAATGTACAACCAAACGTTTACATAACATAGCTGATGTACAGAAATCAATAAATATTATTTCTGTGTTTTTGTCGATTGTCATTTTATTTTGTGACCTATTTTCTGGTATTATCTGAGGTCTATGATTACGAAAGATCAGCGAAATATTGTGCATACTGTTTACAACTATTGGACCACTGTTTATATTCACTTTGATCTTACAGCCGATGTCTTTGTTTTCATGCTGGGGTGTCATTAAAATTATACATAATGGATTTTAGATAAAATTATAATATTGTTACTGAATTATGAAAATTTTAAACCTTAAGACAATCATGTGGAATGGCCTGTAAATGTACATTGGAAGCATTATGTTTAAGGCCTAAAAAATAAATGTGTGTTTCCGGTTTTCTGACACTAATTTTATACCGCGAAATAAATTTCGCCAAAAAAATTGAAATAAATTTCCGACCTAATTACCCTACATTGTTTAAGGATAAAACTGGAAACACATTTTAATATTTTAAAGCCTAAATAAAATGACGCGTGTATTTTTGTCTCGCCAGTGCTTGTACCTGCATAGTTGATCTGGACGGGCTCAGCATGCGACACTGGTGGCGCCCAGGCATCCGTGCTTTACTGCGCATCATTGAAATAGTGGAGGCCAATTACCCGGAAACGATGGGCAGACTTCTGATTGTGCGGGCCCCTCGGGTCTTCCCCGTTCTTTGGACGCTCGTCAGTCCATTCATCGACGAAAACACTCGCAAGAAGTTCTTGATATACGGTGGCAACGACTACCAAGGTTCTGGCGGGCTCATCGACTATGTGGATAAGCAGTACATTCCCGTCTTCCTTGGTGGAAACTGTCCTGTGAGTTCTAATACTTATTCACGGTTTTATTTATGAAATTTGGCTTGACGCCCATATGGCTTTGACTTTGGGGATTTTAGCGTCGTTTTAACTAAAAATTGGGAATTGATATTTTCATTGGCAAGACATATTAACCTAACGTAAGTTAGAATTTTTAAAATGGTAATACTGTCCATTTAATTGGGAATCGTTATTTCAAAATTGGGAATAAAAAATGACATAGCCTTTGGGGAACGGTGGGGTATGGTGCCGATTAGCGGAGTCGAGCAACATAGGTGATAAAACCTTGACATTACTTATATTTAGCACGAGTGAAAGTTGATGGTTTAAAAATAATTTTAAAAAAACCTGAAGTTTAGTTATCAAATATAAAATATTAAATCATCTTGCTTGCCGTCTTAACTCACCAAATAAACATTTTCATTGTCAAACAGCCATCGGCATCTCCAGTTATTTGAACAATTAAGAATTATTATATTTATAATCAAATTCCTTTTTATTTAATTTGCATCATTTGAACAGTGGCTACTACAAACATGTGGATGACCGCAATCACACTGAATAGACAGCTATTGATATTCTAAACCAGAACAGTTATATTATACAGCAGAATTATGTGTGTACGTTATTCTCGCATTCATCTTAAACTCGAATCGGCTGCTTTAATGAATATATCTCATGGCACACTATGAATAGTTTGAGTGATTGAGTGATTACTGTTCTGTGTTTGTGTGACTATTTGACAGTGTGATGTACCTGAAGGTGGACTGGTTCCCAAGTCTTTGTACCAAGAGGAACTGTTCGATAGATCTCCAGAGGAACCTCCACTTGGTACAGACAGCCTTTATATGACAGCGCAGGTCGTAAAGGACTTTCCTCATGAGGTGTGTGCTTACTATGTATAAATATATCACTAAACACAGACTATTGGCGCAATGTAAAACTGTTACGGCATTATGCATAGATGTCAATGTGTTTCACAATCCAAGCGAAAGTAGGATTGCATTTGATCGTCTTCTAATCATAGTATAAAATATTGATCAACTGGGGACCAATGTTTTACATGAAATACAATCCAAATCTGGCAAATTTGCTTTTCCAACTTGAAAACTCAATCGATTTGTTATTCCAACAGAAAATGTGTCTTCTGTTTCATGAATTGATTTATGCATTTTGACGAAAGTCCATTTGAGGGTATCAGTATTTCACTTTTTAATAAATTTTATCACAAATTGTGAATATAAAAGTTAACACATGCAGAAAATATTTTGCATGTACATATACCTGTAATAATAAGCATTTGTCATTGATAAAACAGTCAAATTCACCATCAAATTTGTAAGATTTATCTCAAATGTACATAGACTGTTCACCATTATTGGTGTTCACATTGCAATTATTTAAACAGAAAATTACTTTTTTTTACTGAACTTTAAATAATTTTCCACATATATAATAAACTTTCTAAATTCTACTTTATTCTTTGTTTTCTGATCTTTTTAAAATTCCACATTAATATTGTTTTCGTACAGGTTTTGATCCAGGTTCCAGAAAAAGGTTGTGTGATCACGTGGGACTTTGACATATTGAAGGGTGACGTGACGTTCACGGTGTTCCGGAGTAAGAGTCTGCGAACCACTGACCCGTGTCACCAGCATCACATCAGCGGCGCCGTCGGGGGCATCGGCTCCGTGCAGTACACGGACAAATCGATGGTGGTCGGCGTCGACCTCAGCATCATGGAGGCTCCACATATATGCAGAGATGGAGACAGTGTGCAGGTTTGTCAGTGCATGTATTAGGTAGTTAGTTGTCTACCCCGTTCAAGAAATGATCCACTGACGAATGATTAATTTTACATTTTGTGATTTACGTCTCCGTTTGTCTGTGCACGATGTACAACTAAGGTGTTTTTATTTTTTAAATTTAACATTATTTTATTTTATAATACAGTGAAACCCCTCTAGACCGAAAACATTTGGGACCGCGTAAAATGTTCAGTTTAGAAGGGTGTTCGGTTTACTGAGGTTTAAATACAGCACATAAGGCTGTTTGGGACTTTGAAATATGTTCGGTTTAGAGGGAATTCTGGTTTACTGAGGGTCCGGTTTAGAGTGGTTTCACTGTATATACACATTTTCACATAAATTGTAAAAGTTTCAGGATATATATATATCCTGCTTTATATATACAGGCACACACGCACACACCATACACACTCACATACGCATGATGTACAACAAAGGTTTGTCAATGCACTAGATTCCATTTATTTGTATATCGGGTTATGGTATAAATTACTTATATGAATATTTCCATCCCATACAAAACCATTTGATACTAAAAATATAATCAATAATTGCATAGAAAATGTTACATATTCTGCTTATTTGAATATACATTTTATGTTTTAGCTTTTATTACATGTGCAGTTGAGTATTTTGATGTTTTATGGAAATCTAAAAACAATTATGCATAATACATTGTATAATTATTGTTTTATGTATTACAACTTGTTATATTGCCAGTATTTTTCACACCAAAATTTACTTTACGATATTTTCAGTAATGCCAAATGTATGTACATTATAATACAAAACACCAAATTTTTTAGTCAACTGAGTTAATAATGCATCGCAGATTTTCCTGTGCTTGGTAGATGCATTCGCATGTTTTTCTAAAACAGCCGCCGATTTAAAAAAAAAACAACTACAAGTTAATTTTGGATTGGTCATTTTGCAAATGTAAAGAATGTCTATAGAGTAATATGTTTCTGGTTCATGTCCAATTCCTGCAGTACGTGTAACTTGAAGCTGTATTGTATGTGTTTGCAGTACGTGTAACTTGAAGCTGTATTGTATGTGTTTGCAGTACGTGTAACTTGCAGCTGTATTGTATGTGTTTGCAGGGATCCCACGTCACTAGTCAGGCAGGGGATTACATTCTGCAGTGGAAATACTTCGACTCTGCGAAAGCTGCGTTTGACTTCCCGTTGACGCAGCACAAGTCAAAGGTCATGTACAACACAGAGTTGCTGCCTTCCAATGCGTTCAAGTGAGTCTTAACAAGCTAGTCGGGCTCTGGCAACTTTAATGTGTCTAATTTACACGATAATTTGCATATTAATTTACATACCTTAATTTATGTATTAATTTACATACATGTACGGTACCTTAATTGACATACCTTAAATTATGTATGTTAATTTACGTGTTAATTTTCATGTTCATTTGCGTGCGTAAATTTACATACATTAATTTGCATGCATTATGCAGATTTGAGAGACTTTAATAGTCGGAATTCAGACTTCCTTTTCTTTTTCAAAAACAAAATTTGTTGTGGAAATTTATTTATTTTAACTTGTTTTTCTAAATTTATTTATAGCAGAAACGAAAACACTATCATTGTTTATCTACATCGTTGCATACATTTATTATACGATTATAAACATCAACATAAATGTCAGAATGTCATTATATTAGCTTGGTGTATTAATTTTTTACTTTTGAAATGTTTTCCAGGGGTTCGATGAGCAGTTTGCAGTCGTGTCAAAGTGGATTTTCCTCACTCAGTATTAGTACTCACAGTAGCCAATCAGTGGGCTCCTGCCCTTCCAGGTGACGATCACATGATCTGCATGTTCAGCTGTTGTTCAAACTCTAACTCTGCTTGTTGGGTGTGTTGTTGTTGTCGCTGTCAGTTTGTCTTGTAGTAACTGTAGATGTTATTGCTTTTCTTCTGTTTTGCTGAAACTTTTACATTGCCAGCGTTTAACAACAGCTAACTCTTACGCTTTACGTGTAGTGCTTACAGATGGCTTTGCAATTGTCATTTGCTATTAACCAATGAGATGTGGCGTCTTAACAGAGTGATTGGTGCAAATGTATTGAGATAGATGATGTGATTGGTCAATAAAGACATAGTGTTAACCAACAAGATGACAAAAAGCTTGAAATGAAGTTGTGAGTGGTGTTGGATAAACGTAATTAATAACCTTGTAGATTGAATATAAAATTTGTGACGGGAATCAGAAATGGTGTTGAAAAACTACGATGCAAAATTGATTTGCGACAGTATTTTACTACTATTGTAAACTTTTTTATTGCCATTCCACTCAGAACTCCATCACCAAATAATTGTTTGCAGTGTTCTGACTGTTGCCATTCAATATTATATAGATTATTCCATTATTTTCTTTCTGATTACCATCTCAATGCTGTGGCACAATTAGCTTACGATGACAATCAAGTGTCATGGTAAAATTTTCTGAATTTTGTCAGCTGATTATCTTCAGATTCGTGTTAAAGTGGGATATATATTTCCCAACAGCCATAATTCCATTTGAGAATTGTGTGCACACCAAATTTTGTGTCATCATTTTCACAAAACCTTGACTGCACACTTGGATATGATTTGTGATGTCAGGTGTCCACGAAAGTGATGTTCTTTCTGCAATAAGTTATCACTGGAATATGTTTGCATAATGATAATTTTCCTTGAGTGAAGAACAACATCTCTTGTCCGTTTAAGCACAAGAAACGTTAGAGGAGGCACATGCATGGATCACGTAGGTTGTCAGATATTTCGGTGGCGAGGAAGCCTCAGGGTGGGCAGGTTTTTTGTTTCCTTGTGTGCAATTGGCATTACGCAACCGTATTCCAGGGTAAGTGTTGTAAGAGAAGAAAGTTTACTACAAAATTTTGATCATTCTCTTGGTATCATTCATGAACCAAATCTTTAATTGTTAAGTATGTTGTGTCCTGATAACAGTCTTTAATTCTAACTTGTTTCTTTTCACAAAAATACTGAATGTGCAACATATATTCTGAACAATTTTTAGACAATTCTTGTTTCTACATGTAACACTTCTGTGAGCTATTCTGTTCTTAATATACTTTTTACTGTCTGCGTTTAAGCTTGTATCAATTTGATAGTTAGTAGTTTCTGTCTATAATAATAAGATACTGGCAGAAGCAATCTTGGGAGTGCAATCAAAACTGCCATTGTTGGCATTGAAATTGTTTTATCTGGTCTAATGATTATAAAACTCTAGTCTGGACTCTTTAACTACATTTTAATTGTATAATATGAGACTTTATACTTTTAAAAACATACAGTCACAGTGGTTGTTTTACTACACACAACAAGCTAGTAACTAAACACTATATACATTTGATTGGTCCAGACAAATAAACCAACCATAACGTTAACATATTCTCCATTTATTTCCTATATGGGTAGAAAGATGTGAGGACATATTGTTCAACCTTTCCCACGCGATATTGCTCATGTGCGACATAAGCATTGTGTGTGATGTCGTATCAATCAACATGTCAGTCAATATTTCACAAGATCAAGATCACGTCAACCGTGTGAAGTCAAACGACAATTATATGTCACTTACATGTAAATGCTTCAAATATTTCATAGGCAAAGTAGTCTATAATTGAACTAAACACACAAAGTGTACACATTTTTGTATCTATTTCTCCTAATTATATAATGGTTAATAAATAGAATATAAAACTCACTAGTCTGCAGTACTGTTTAACTTGCACTCGTAAGTTGATGTTATCCTTCACTCACCAAAGGTTCACGAAGAATGACACAAATTGACTCTTGCCAAAAATTTCAAGGTATCCATGTTGGATACTATCATTTAAAATCTGGTATCCAAACTTAATATCAGGTATCCAAATTTATAAACAACAAATAACGTTGGTTGTGAATTTATGTGCATGCAAGTGTAATGTCCGGTTTCGGATATTTTCATGATTTCGGATATTAAAATCAGCCATGATGTTTTTAATTCTAACATGGGTACACAGCTACGAATCGATATATATTAACTATAAGTGGTTGAAATGTTACATTTGCCACTATAATAGTCAAGTACATTCTGTAAACATACAAAACAATCAATAATCCCAATAGGATACCGTTTTTTAGAATCTGGTATCCAAATTTAGAAAGTGGTATCCCAGTGATACTACTTATTTCGAACCCTGCTACGTATAAACTGATCATTGTGTATTCTATAACTCCCACTTTTTATTGATATTTTAATACCATGTGTAGCCCTACATGTAGATATTGAAAAACAGTGGAATATGAAGATGTTTATGGTTGGATATAGTACTGATCTGAACAAATCAAATGTTTATAAATATTGTATGTAGTTAAAAGCTTATTGCGTGATTTAGTAAATCAAAAGCTCTGACTGTGAGTGTGTCTTTATGTTTGAGTTACTTATGCCATTTTTTTTTGTGTTGTGTTTTGTTTTGTCTAATATCTTCTATTGTGTATATAATCATTGTCTGATGTGTCAGTGTTCTGTAGTTCTCACTTATCTTGTAGTTCTCTTTATTTTCTTTAATTGTTTGCATTTCAATACTATTTATCACTTGCTTGCATAATCTACTTCGTAGAGAGATGCACTTAAAAACGTTTGTTTATTTATTACTTACAAGATTATTTTATTTATTTATTTTGATAAATATTGGTGGAGACATGAAACGTTGTTCAGGGGACAATTTGTTTTTAAAATTGTGATTAGCAGGGTTTTTTTTTACTGGATGGGTAATGGGAAAGCAACTACTGGAATTTGATTAGCACTTATATAAAATGAGTAATAATATTGCATCGCGATCACAAGATTTTGCATCACGATCGCAAGATTTTGCATCACGATCGCAAGATTTTGCATCGCTTTTTGCGATGTGAATCCGGTCATTTTTCAGCATGAAAAGCAAAATTTTCTTCCTATTACAAAACTGATGGCAAACAAAAATAGTTTTATTGCAGCAAATTAACAGCTGAAGAGGCAATTCACTCACCCTACTGAAATTAGAGCCAAAAGATCAAGCAATTATCTGAGCGCATCACACCATGAGGCTTTATGGGAACACATAGCATCTTTAAAAGCACTTTTTGCTTCTGTTTGTATAATTTATGAACAAGATAAACATTCTGATAATGACAGATGCTGTTAAAATGAGAAGAACCGTTTAAATAAGTGTTTCTTTTCGGCTATCTTTAGTCAATGCTGAAGGTACAACTAAGTGTTGGATAAACAACAAACCTTGATGCAAGTTATCTCTCAAACGACAATACAGATCATAAAGGCATTCTTATTCATCCCTACAAAATTCCATTAAATGATTTAGGCAAGAAGATATAATAAATTATTTAACTTCAAAATATATTCTGCACAGAACTCTCTGGCGAAGTCAGAGGTTGTGCAGATGACACTTTGCTTGAACAGTTTTCTGATGGAAGGACACCAAAAATTACCCAAATATATTCTGAATTTAGTATGTATTCATCAATTATTGATAATTCTTTAGGGCAATATCATGTGGTATGGAACCAAGAAATTGATATTGAGCACGTTCATCAATTATTGATCATCCTTTATAGTAGAGTCAAAATAGGACAAAATAGCACTTAACCCCAAAAAAATTGCAAGAAAACGTTTTATGGTGTTTTTGTGTACTGTTGGGTCTGGACAACATCATACTGAAAGTTGCCTAACGTGGGTGTGGCGGAAAGTGTTTAAATATGGCGTCAAACAAGATGGCCGCCAAAATTTAAGAAAATGCTTGTATCTACTACTATCTTTAAAATTCCATAGTTTTTAACCATTATACGTATACAAATTACTTACAGACATCAATACATTTATATAGAAATAATGTTTGAATGTTTCCTGTGATAATATGACATAAGTTCATGACATTATTGAATTTATTTGTCAAAATTCAAATGTGTCAT
>JAULBR010101982.1:0-11066 GCA_032355825.1 Melanodrymia aurantiaca | reverse complement strand
GATAGAGATGGATGGTGGGTGTGATTGATGGATGGATAGAGATGGATGATGGGTGTGATGGATGGTGTGATGGATGATGGATAGAGATGGATGGATGGATAGAGATGGATGGTTCGTGTGATGAATGGATAGAGATGGATGGTGGGTGTGATGGATGGATAGAGATGGATGGTTCGTGTGATGAATGGATAGAGATGGATGGTGGGTGTGATGAATGGATAGAGATGGATGGTTCGTGTGATGAATGGATAGAGATGGATGGTGTGATGAATGATGGATATAGATTGATGGTGGGTGTGATGAATGGATAGAGATGGATGGTGGGTGTGATGGATGGAGGTTGTGATGGAAAGATGGATAGAGATGGATGGTGGGTGTGATGGAAAGATGGATGGATGGATAGAGATGGCTGGAGGGTGTGATGGATGGATAGAGATGGATGATGGATGTGATGTATGGATGGATGGATGGATAGAGATGGATGGTGGGTGTGATGGAAAGATGAATGGATGGATGGATAGAGATGGATGGAGGGTGTGATGGATGGATAGAGATGGATGGTGGGTGTGATGGAAAGATGGATAGAGATGGATGGTGGGTGTGATGGATGGATGGATAGAGATGGATGGAGGGTGTGGTGGAAAGATGAATGGATGGATATAGATGGGTGGTGGGTGATGGATGGATAGAGAGATGGATGGTGTGATCCATATAATGGGAGGGTGCATGGATTGATCATTAATAAATACATGCTGGGTGAATAAGACTAGGATGAATAGATTACATCTGAGGTCACATCCGTGTCATTTTATAGTAATATTTGTATATATAGAAATAAGTGACATGCTACCTGAATAGTTGTAAACTGCATATTTGATTGACCTGAACAGATCCACACATCTCCAAACAGGACATCTTCAAGTGAGATTGACCCCAGTGAAGCAGAGATGGCCGTAATTTTAAATGGTCCACGACTTGACTCTGCTGGAAGCTTAACCATCCATATTCCAACACCAAAAAGAGGATTAAGTTTGACTACAGCAGGAAATACGCCTCTGTTTCCAAAATGGATCAAAATTGTTTCACCAATTTCCGAACAGTAACCCCAGATTATAGCTCTTTTGGGTGCTCTCTGAAGAACCATGTGGTCACCATAGAAACTTGCAAATGAAAATTCAAGTTTTGTCTTCTTGTAATTATCTGAAAAGTAAACAATATTAGCACAGTGACATTATGGTAAAAAGAATCGGTCACTGGTTTGTTTTTCACCTAGTTTATCATTACCGGGGTATGTATATTCTTTTCACTCTAGTTATACATACAAGATTTTCTGTCCTCTTTCTATTCTTTTCCTGTGTCACTGGTATGGTCAGCTTGAGTTGTGCTCACTCACAACCCAGTGTTCAGGTCAGATAGCTAATTCAGTAACAAGCCCATCCATTGTTTCCCCAGTTACCTGGTGTAACTCTTGTATCAGAGGTTTTTAAACATTCAAGCAGCACAGAGGTACATTTCAGAATGTCAAGATTTTAGTTCTGCTGAAACCGTAGGCTGTGTAATAGACTTAAGGGAGATAACTGGCTGTTGCTAGCTTAGTCAAGCCATCCTGTATATAGTAGGGGCGCTTAAGTGAATAATCGTTACACGAGCTATAAAAGCACCAAATTTGGCACACATGACTCTTAGGGTGTCCTGATTGGATTTAGAAGGGGTGCCCAAAAATCGGGGGTCGGGATGACCTTCAAAATTAAGTTCAAGGTCACATTTCTTATAAGCATACCCTAAGTATAATGTCTGCCAAATTTGTTGCTTTTATAACTCGTGTAACGATTTAATTAAAAAAAAGGGTGGCCTAAGCTCCCTTATACTTGGATCTTGCTGAAATTCCTGCTATAGATTTAAAATTAATTGATGATTACCTTTGCATTCGAATGTGGCCGCTGACCATGTTCCGACAGTCATACACACCAGCTCTGCCGGACCATTCGCCATGGTGAAGCCTGGTTCACACTCGTACACAACCCTGGCCCCGGTGTTTCGCTCGTGAGTAGTCATCGGGCGGGCATTCGGGATCAGCGTCGGGTGTCCGCACCCTGGGGCTGAAAATATCAAATTCTTTATTAGCCTTCAGTTTTACAACTTATCGGCTTAAAAATAAATTGTATACAATAATTATATACAAAAGTGGTGTTTACCGACACAACTGGAACATATTGATTATTAATCAGCATTTATTGGATGTCAAAAGCTGATTTATGATTAATGTCTTCTAGAGGTAATGATAATTTTGATCCCAAACCCGGCTCCAACCCAGAGTGCTCCGCAAGACTCAACAGGTTTAACAAATGCCATGGTATGTACAGTCCTGTATGTTGGAAAGTGCGTATTATAAACGATGCCTTGCCACTCATCAAGAGACAAACGAGCTTGATTCTTAAGTGGATACAAGCAAGTAAATAAGTTATAACTAACAACTATTATGAAAACAATATAATTATTATATAGTTGAATACTTGTAAATAAAACCTACCCCTGCAGTAAAACTCCACTGGCGTCCAAATATTATTTACTTGGCAAAGTACTTGGGCGGGACCGTTCATCAGTTGGAAGCCATCGTCACATTTGTACGTGACTCGATTATTCTCCTCAGCACTCGATTGCAGTGGCGTTGCATTCGGAACTGATGGCGGTTGTTGGCACACGGCATCTGAAAACGAAATAACAACGTGTAAATGACATTTAAAAAAAAAAATTATATATATATATACAAAGACAAGCAATACCTACCATGATATATATTTTATTACATAATCAGAAAGGTTGTCAGCAAAATTACAATACACTTTCCCAAACTCACTGTGTGTGTCTTTTTATTCGTCGTGTGAGATCCAGAGTGTGGTAAGTGCATTAGAATTTATTTTAAAAAGCCTAGATAAGGAAGAAAAACTCATAATTTTAATGGCAATGAAGTACGAACAAATTGATGATTTCTTTGAATATGTGCGGTATGTATAGCGTATTAGGTATTTTAGATACATGTATTTGTGTAAAATTAATAGGTTCATGTAAGACTTTCTTCTTGTGAAAAGTTGAAGTTACCCAATCTTATGTCATTGTATAGTTATGATTGTACGTTGGTCGCCACACACGACCACACAACAAGCCAATCTCGGAAGAAAATTGTATATGACAGTTATGTCTATTTCGCATGTATAACTGACCATATTATGATTTGTAATTTTATATCTGTGATGCTATTAGCAGTACAGTTTAGTTACGACTTTTCGTGACAATAACGTAATAAAGAAAGACTGTAGTTTGGAATATGCACAAAAGACTTTTAGGTCGTATCTACCAGTTACGTCCTTCTGCTTTTGATTTGGCATAGTTTAGTTTTAATCCTGAGTGTTTTGCATAATAATCTAGTAATAACATTTTACTATTTAAGGATTCTGGGGATCCGTCTAGCATAAAACTTGTGTCATCTGCGTATTGCGATATTGAAATATGTTTCACCATCTATAGTTATTGTCTTAATATTTTTTTGAATTTCGAACTAAGATTGAAAGGATTTCAGCGCAGATAATGAATAGATAAGGAGGCAATGGGTCTCCTTGCCTACAACCTCTTTCTAAATTTATTTTAAAAAAAAGTTACGTCCTGCTGGCTCTCACGCAACGTAATGTCATGGTCCAGAACCATAGTTTCCTATTTCTTACATTCAAAAGATGCAATATAGACACAGGTACAGTGACATAATGGAAAGACTGTCAATTTCACTGCTATAGTAAAAGATGTTTTTAATGCAATCAAGTACAGAACATGTGTTGGGTTCTATTAGAAATGAGGGCTGGACGTAGTCCAGAGGTAGAGTGTGTGTCTGTGGCGGGATAGCTTGAGGGATCGATCCTCCACAGCGCAAAACATTTTGAGCTATTTTCCGTTCCAGTTAGTGATAAACGACTGGTTTATCAAATTCCGTGGTGTGTTCTATCCTGTCTATGGTATAATGCACATAAAAAAATACCCTTGCTGTTTTTCGGTAAAAGTAGCCCATGAAGCAGCGACAGCTGGTTTCGTCTGAGACCATGTGTCAAAATAACCATGTGTCTAACGTCCAATAACAGGTGATTTATAATCGATGTGTTCCAGTGGCGTCGTTAAACGAACAAACTTTATCTTTATTTAATACTAGAAATGTTTTAGGGTCTGGCTTACGTGTGTGAATGAAGACATTATAATAAAGTGCAGCCTGTAGAAAGCAATATAACTATAAAGTATAGCGTCCGCTGTGTCGACTGTATTTGTTTGAGTGTGTTGTGTTTGAACAATACACAGTGGTATGCTGTGGCAAACACCGCCGAACACTCCAATGGCTAACACAAAAAAACATTTCCGCCCTTACGAGCATGTAGCGAATACCTTAAATAGAAAAAATGGGCCACATTCGTTGACGAAAATATAGCAAGCAATTTGGCGAGGTTGAATAGAATGGTTGGTTTCACACTGTAAGTGATTATCTTGCAAACTGGGAATGATGTTTTAGAATAGAGAATGATGTATTTTTAAACTGAGTGATGCACCTGAACATGTTAAAGGGACATTAACGAGTTTAGGACGGAGTCATACATGTGCATCTGATACTGTTGTACCATGTCCCCGGTTAATAAGAATTTGGCTCCCCAACCTATTCACTGCCTATGCCTGGGGGATAATAAATGTTTTGTAAAAAAAAAATGAAAAAAAAATTGGCGCGAAAAGCTTCACGTGACGACTACGTGAAGCGAGTTACACACAAATTCATTTGCGTATAATCAGATGAGAACACAGTTTTGTTTCTCTACATAAAAATTGAATACATCGACAGAAATTTCAAAATGTCATTATAATTATTAATAAAATTTCTCGGTCCACGTCGTACGAATAGATATTCAATATTTGCATCTAAATAGTTATAACACTTATAAAGACACTGCTATTGTCTTGAGATGTAGCAGAGTGAAATCGTTTGGCGCCAAAGTTGGTGATTGAGAGTGTTTAATAGAGGCTTTTTAATTATTAACTTCAACATATATTTACATTTGTTTGCTTAGTATATAAATATCTGTATCTCCAATGCATTTGTAGTATATTTTTATAGTCCTTTGACATTTTTTACACTACCACAAAGGCTAAAGTATTGATAAAGATATATTCGAATAATATATTTATTTCAGGAAATAATTATATATAAAATGTATACATTTACTTATTCGACGTATATTTTCTACAATTATACATAACTTCCAATTATGTATATTTACTGTGACACCCATTATTATACTATAACTACCAAACAAATATCCGCTATTTATATTTACAGGTACATGTATATATAATTTATACTGAACTTAAGAATAACGCGAAAAATAAAACAATTAAAAAGAGAATGATGATATGAATATAGGTAAATTGAATCATATGTCCACCTAGTGTAATATAATGTAATATGTTCCGAGGAATTGGTAAACCAATACGATGCACTGAAGTTTGGCATCAGATCGATCACTGAGGGGAATCGAACACGCGACCTGTAATACCCCCAAACTACTGTCCGGCCTTAAGAGTTGAGCAATATAAAGTCCCTGCGTCCATTTGTGAAGACAGTGTTTACACTACTGGGTTGAGTTGAGATAAATACTACACAAATTTGAATGAGAGAATCTGGGATGCCGTACAAAGTGACTCATCTCGTTTCAACATAGCAGCTGGACAATTTCCTATCACCATGGTCGCGTCGCCAAAGACTCGCTATTCAAACCGACACGTACAACAAACATTTACTAAATCACAATACATTGTACACTGTATTCATACATTTTATTCGTACATTTAAAATAGAAAAATATATGTGTAGTATTTCGAATAAAACAACGTTCTAACGCAATGGCGGATCTAACCATGTAATAACGGCCGATTATTGATTTGTATTTTCTGTTTCAAGCTTAGCGTGCATCTGTGTTTGTCTTACCTGTGCCGCGAATAACCACTAGAAACAGGTATGATAGTAACACAATCCACGAATATATCCATTTGGGTAAGAAATACATGATTATGAAAAAATATTTTATTAAATTAAATCAGTTAAACAGTTTTTATCCATTACCGCCTGTGTTCGCCACAAGGCCAAACACAACTAACTGCAGGTAACGACGACCACGTGACCGACCAATCGATGTGAAGCAGTATAGCTCATTCGTGCGTGACAACAATATTTGCCAGGTATTCATGAGGTCAGCGCCTGGATTTCTTTCTTCTCTTCCACTGGTTAACTTTTATTTGCCTAGCCGCAGTCTAGGGCAGTTTGAGGGTTGAGACAGGGGGTCGGGATTGAGACAGGAGGTGGGGTTTGGAGAGGGAATAGTAGTTTGTTATAATGGAATGTCTTAAATACATTTGAAGCTATCATACAACAAACCATTGCGCGGACTCTAGTCTCTTAATCATATTGTAACAGTAACGGATTACTGTTGTACTATATTATAGAGGATGGATTAACAACTTAATGTGGATTTAAACATGAATAATTAAGCAAACAATAATGTACTCCAATACTATCACAGTAGACGGCCTAGTAAGTTAGCAAACTTGCGCTCAATCCTTTTGTTATTTTACACAATAAAAATTCGCTGCTTGACAATTATACTGTTCTGTTCTATCGCCGAAATCGGGTCCAGTGGAGTTATGGGTATCACTGGAAAGCTAACATTCCAATCTTTAAGATGAAACCGGTTTCAGTTGCATTATTAAAATATGCATCGAAGAAGAAAATATGCATCTGAAACCGGTTTCATCTTAAATGTTGGAATGTTAGCTTTCCAGTAATACCCATAACTCCATTGAACCCAATTTCGGCGATAGAAGAGTATAATTCTCAAGCAGCGAATTATGTTTTCAATCCAAATCAATCCAATATTATCCTACTTTCCCCGAACGCAAATTAACCCTTGGCGCCACGATAATTGTTTTTATACCTATACATGTATAACCATGTTACTCTTTCGAATTTGGGCAGGATATAATCAAGTTGAAGTTCTTTATTAACCTTAAGATTACCAACTTATCGTTCAACAAAGGCCGTGGTATGTACAGTCTTGTCTGTGGGGAAATTTGCATATAAAAGATCCATTGCTACTCATCAATTCCGAGTAGCGGGTTTCCTCTCTCATACTAACACTAACTTCTGTCGGGGCAGTTGCATTGCGTGACCATGACCGACGTGCTTGAACCTTCATTGCATATAAATATATATATACAATATACAAGTATATACACGTAATTGGTGGAGAGTGATTACGAATGTTAAACAATTATATAGTGGCATGTGCTAGCAAATAAATCAATGAACACTCAAATGAAAATATAATTTTAAGTTTCGATATACAATGTGCATGTACGTGTACTATTATTATTATTCTTACTATAATATATATGACAAAAATACATAATTGTATTGATATAGATAAAAAGTGCTTAGAAAAATAGTTTAAGTACGCTGCAGTATATTGTCTCTAAATTTATTTGGCTTTTGATGATATAATTATTAATATAGGTGCCTACAAAAGGTCCTGAATGTAAATATACAATGGTCTTCTTGTGACGCGCACTAAGCAAGTCTTGCCGATAATTATGTTCCACAATACGCTCTGTTACGCCGTTGTAACTTGTATCCTTTAGGCTATATAGCAGAGTGACACTAATATTGTAATCACTTCCTTTTTGTGTAATTATTATATACCACCATGTGTCATCTTGACACATTGGACAATCAAATCGAAATTCATGTTTGTTTAATCACATATTCAATTACATGTAGTCTATTACTATGTATGTTTTGTATGGCAAGACTTTCTATATTATTAAAATGTATTAATTAAATTTCTGTTGAAATAATAATTAGTGTAATGCAATGATGATTATCTACGATGTCTACTATTCCGTTCAAAATATTAAACAGTTCAAAACTAATTAACGCCGCAGCGGGTTTCTTCTGACACGATGTTCGACATAACCGAGTGTGTAAAATCCAATAGCCGCTGATTATTATGAGCTCCAGTGGTTTTGTGAAACAAACAAACTTTGTTTGTGCTGTGAAGGCTATACAAGTATATATACTATCTCAGGACGATCTTACGATTACACACATAAGGCGCCCACATAGTCAGGATCAAAAACGAAAATTACGCTCATAAATGATCTCAATGGGAACGGGACATTATGCAGCGCAAGAGCGTCCGCCTGAGGCTTGATGGGCCGTATGATTGATCCTCCTTAGTGGACTTGTTTGGATTATTTACCGTTCTAACCAGTGGTCCACGACTAGTCCATCAAACTTCAGTTGTGGTGTGTGCTATGGAAAGTGCACACAAAGATCGTTTACTGTTATTCGGTATAAGAGTTGCCTATGTGGAGGCAGTCGGGTTCCCCTGTGACTAATATAACCGTGCGATTGGCATTCAATAACCGCTGATTAATAATCAATGTGCTCCTGTGGTGTCGTTAAAAAACTAACTTTTTTTAAAAGTTAGAAATCGCATTGCGAGCGGGTGGTGCGTAAACTTTGCACACGAACACGCAAAAGCGCACTCAGTCACCTATGACGTGGAGGATCATCAAGATTCGTTACGGAATGACGATAATAAAATTAACAGACCTTGAATTTAAATGGAATGTCCAATTTAACTCGTACGTATTAACAATATAAGTTGGTTTTTTTAAATATATGTATAAAATTCCAGGCCAGGAGATGGACTTAGCTCAAAGGTAGAATGTCCTATGTGGTGAGATGGGTCGAGGGACCGATCCTGCACAACGCAAAACATTTTTTGGGGCTATTTTCCGTTCCAGCCAGTGAAACACGTCTGGTTTATCAAATTCCATGTTGTGTCTATAAGACCCCTTGCTGTTTTTCGGTAAGA
Organism: Melanodrymia aurantiaca; assembly: GCA_032355825.1. Lineage (NCBI taxonomy): Eukaryota > Metazoa > Mollusca > Gastropoda > Neomphalida > Peltospiridae > Melanodrymia > Melanodrymia aurantiaca. Next base: position 2,109 of record JAULBR010101982.1, on the reverse strand, counting down.
GTAGCCCATGAAGCGGCGACAGCGGATTTCCTCTGAGACAATGTGTCAATATAACCATGCGTCTGACGTCCCAATAACCACTGATTTATAATCTATGTGTTTCTAGAGGCGTCGTTAAACAAAACAAACTTTACTTTTCATTCCAGGGCGGCATCAATGGGGTGGGAGGCCTGGATTAGCATCCAATTGTTTAATTTCCACACAAAACACTTAATAACATATTTTAAAAGTGTTTTTAGTGTAATTAATATTATACATTATACATTATACATGTACTACCAAACCAACCAACCGACAAGTATAAGCAAGTTAGGTTAGGTGCGGTAGGCCTAATGCATTAAGTTTTAATATAACGTATAACATTACTTACATATAAATATAATATTATAAATTATTAATTTGATATAGGAATTGTTTTAGTGATCGGTTAAAATAAAAGTAGAAAGAGGTTAAGTTCGGTCATACTTTTAGTATAACATAATAATTATTATTGAATTAGGCCTACTTATAAAATATAATTTGCATATAGAAATTGTTTTAGTGATTGGTTATCATAAACTATTTGTTTAGGATGAACGGACATAAATGATTAAAAAAATAGTTTAACGACACGACTGGAACACATTGATTATTAATCAGCGGTATTAGTCTTCGAATAACAACAAGGGATGTCATGTGCGTAGGCTCAGGCTGACTGTGATCTGTTCTCGGTGGTCGCGAACTTGCTTTATCACGACGCAGGAGTAAAAAAAACTCTCAATCACGACGTTGCGTGCCAAATGATTCCGCATCGATTGCCAAAAATAGCTTCTGAAAAGTTGTTACACTTTTAAGGTCACGCTATTATCTGGAGTGCAGCGAAGCGAAGCTCAACGTTATTTCCCTGCAGACAGATATTGAAGCCTCTTGTCACGTTGTGCCTATTTTCCCGCGAAAAGCGTGAGCGATTCTCTTTAAGTAACAGATCTGTCAAGAAACTGCTTCCACAATAATTACATCATTGTATTGTACATAATTATTTAACCTTATGACCATGGCATAGTTCAACGTACTCGATTTAGGTAATCAAGACTGAAGTGTAGATTGTGATTGTATTAGGTTATTGGCAACATTATCACGTAAATCCTAAACATACAACAACACTCTCACGTAAGTGTACACAATGCATTATAAATATAGATATAAATTAATCCCATTTGCTTGAAAGTACACGCAGGCGGATTAAACCGTATCACCTGCCAGTCTAGTTATATCATATTAGTTCAAAGCTCAGTGCCCATGTTTACGACGAATGCCATCGTACATACAGCAACATGTAGTGCAGTGGTTAACGCATCGGGCCTAAGACTAGTAGGTACTGGGTTAGAACCCCATTCGTGGCATCTTGGATTGTACCCAGAGTGAATGCTCCGCAAGGCTCAATGGGTACGTGTACTGACACATTTACGCCGAACATTGTCCACAACTGGTTTGGCAAAGGTCATAGTATGTACTGTCCTGTATATGGTGAAGTGCATACAAAATATCCCTGGCTACTTATCAAATAAAAGTAGTGGATTTCCTCTATCATACTAATTTTAACTTCTGTCCTATAGACAGGAAATCGAGACAGCTGGATTGCGTGACCATGACAGACGTGCTTGGATCTTACTTTGATATAAGCACATAAATAAGTTACAACTAAGTAACAACATGTACAGTATGTAGTCCAGGGACAGCTGAGCATGAATAAAAAGGAAGGGCGGCCCATGGTAAAAAATAAACATTTTGACCATCAAGTCTGAAAAGTGGACGCATGGACCTCGCAGCGACCTCGCAGCGACCCCTTACTACCTCACCTATTCTGCAACCCATGCCGTCTATGGAATTATCCCCTGAAGGAGTACACAATCTATAGAAACAAGACTTGTGTGCAGAGTTAAGCACACATTGTAAAGGACTGTCTTCTGTAAACAAATCACAGAAATCAGATTTGCACATAACCAAACAGATTATAACCAAGTTGCCAACTATACGTTCTACCGAACTATGCCATCAACCTCTGTAAATTTCTTATCACCGCCACTAATCATAGAAAAGACAACATTTATACATGATTTATATTTTAAT
>JAULBR010101971.1:0-11066 GCA_032355825.1 Melanodrymia aurantiaca | reverse complement strand
GCCACGAATGGGAATCGAACCCAGTACCTACCAGCCTGAAGTCCGTAGCGTTAACCACTGCACCACGGAGGCCGGTGGTGGGGTCGTTTATATAGGCTTATGGTGGGACACGAAGTGCCTTGCACGTGGGCGCGAAGGGCCCGAGTCGCTTAGAAAATTCGGGCACATGCTCCCTCCGGAAATTTTGAATCTTATGTGGGTTAAAACGTGATATTTTTTTGTCATCTGGGCTTTAAAAGTTACATTTTTAAACAATGATTTTTGACTATTTTAAGTGTTGTTGCCGGGTTTGCCGACACCCCCGATCCCCCGATCCCCCGATCCCCCTATCCCCCTCCATTGGCTACGGGCCTAGTAAGTAGACTCAGACGATGGAAGTTTTGATTATTGAGGGAGCTAATATGCAACGCTATTTCCTAGGATTTGAATCACAAATTATCCCTTTTCTAAAACAATTTCTTGTATGTAACTTTATTGTTTTTACCTTTAGAATAATTTATTGTATTAATTGTTTGGATTTTTTTTTTTTTAGTTGACAGACTAGAGGGGTTTTTTTTATTAAAGAACATCTTTGCACAACCTGTCAACCTTATTTCAATGGTCACTTTTAATTTTATATGTTTGTTCTGAGCGGTTGTTAATGCCAGTACAGTGTAGAGTTGGGAATTCATGAGGAGAAGGGGCGGGCCGTAGTACAGCGGTAGAGTGTCTGCCTGTGGCGGGATGGGTCGATGGATCGTTCTTCCACAGCGCATAACATTTTATGGACTATTTTCTGTACACGACTGGTTTATCAAATTCCGTGGTGTATGCTATCCTGTCTATGCTGTATTTCGATAAGAGTAGCTCATTACATGTAGCGGTGACAGCGGGTATGCATGTGTCAATGTAACCATGCGTCTGACGTCCAATAACCGCTGATTTATAATCGATGGATTCCAGTGTTAAACAAACAAACTTTAATTTAATTCATGAGGAGATAATGTATGTTCCGCCCCAGATAAGGTTTTTCGAGCTATGGTACAATACCGGAAAGTCGTAGTGTATGCCGAAATAACTCACTCAATTCTGTACCATCGTATAGTGTATACAAATAGCTGTGTCACATATGAGATATATTACATAATATTAACTTCTTGCATGAATCACGATCGCCCACCGGTGTCTAAGGGATTGCCTATACTAGAGAATGCTGTCTAATATACTAGTAAGTGCTACAAACAGTTCGTTGAACCATACCGACAGAAGTATGAATCGATCCTCCCGCTCAGTTATGTCCAGTTTCAACCAGTGATCTACGACTGGCCTATCAAAGGCCGTGGTGTGTGCTATCCTGTCTGTGGGAAAGTGCACATTCAAAATCTCTTGCTATTTTTCGAAGAAGTGTGGCCTATGGGCGGTAGTGCGTTTCCATAAATTAACTAGCATATAAGCTCAGATAAAAGTCGGGAATTTTATATTAAAGTGAAATTGTATTTGACAAATATTTTAAAGGCAAAAGACCTAACCTTTTTATTATACAAATAAATACGTAAGAGTTCTTGTTACCCGCTTTGCACATGGGCGTCACTTAGTTGGGGCAGACATGCCCCCCACCCCTACTCACCACTTTTTGAAGTGAGGGGACCAAAGTGCAATCATATAATATTCTATATCAATATTACCCCGAAAATGTGTCCAATTAGAACAAAATCATCTTTTAAATGTTTATCTTTTGTCACCAGTTCAGAAAATCCATAACACGTTTCAGTTACTTCCAAAGTTAGCGTATTTATGAAAAATTATTATAAAGTGTGTCCCTATGAAATATGATAAAATGCAGATCTATGCAGTTGTAAATAATTATTGTGAGTCACATTGTGAGTCACATGAGAAATTTATGTCAGCTTGGAAAGTCGTACACATAATGGCATGATTAACAAGATGTTTCCCACCTTCAAAGTGTAGCTTTAACAAGACTTTAGTCTGTACCTGACAGGTTTCTTAGGTGTGTGCGATGAAGTCAGAATACACCGACTAATACAATTGATACCAATCAAAGGCTAATTACTACGGTGCCATGAAGTCTACGGGTGACGGGAAGTCGGGTATACTGCCTGAGTCTGTAACAAACTCAAATTGGTCGGCTGCCTGATGAGAATGTACACACTCTGTGTACTTGTGTAAAGGATGCAATGCCTTATTCACGTTGAAGAAATGAGTACACAATATTTTGATTCGAGAATGAAACATGAAAATGTTGATCAGAGATTTTTTTGGTATAGATTTTGAAAAAAATTCCGGATATTTAATAACAATTCCGGAATTCCGGATATGGGTTGGAAATTCCGGATTTTTCGGAAAATTCCTGATAGTTGGTAGGCCTGGAAAGCTAAATATTGTGCTTAGTTCTCAGCGATATACGTGATGTCATGTTTACAATTTATGACGTCATATTTTAGTAACGTTCCTGTCAGTGGCTGGAATGGTTTTAACAATCCAATCAAATTACACGTTATATCATTTTGGATAATTTTCCAGTATTTTCCCCGGTTAGAGTGCCCGCTGGGGTAATAATATTATTTAATACATTATTTTACGATATTACCGGACTTGCAATTCCTACAGGACTTCCGTTCTTTTCACACCGGAACCAAAGTTCTGATCATATGCAGTTACTTTACCGTCATTATCTTCAACTGCGTTATCAAAAAGATAACATCTGTCTCGCTCGTGACACCTCGGCCGTATTCGGGGAGGTCCGTATCGCCGGAAACATATCCGAGGTTGCCCGACATTGGTGCCGCGAAGGTAGTCGGCTCCACCAATGTTGTTGGAACTGGATGGCTGTTCATTTGAAAACCTGCGCGAGATATCGTTCCTGTTCATTCCGCCTGTATAGAATACCGTCTTTTGGTCGACGTCGTAGTTTCCCCTATAATATAATTATCAGAAAATTATTGCTGTATTACTATGCTTTATGTCTGAACGTTTGTAGTATGTTTTTCGTAGATAACTTTAGTTTCGTTTAACGTAGAGAAAAATGGTAAACATTTTTGAAAATAGAAAAAAATTCCTATTTTTGGGTCCAAATTATATAACTTTAGGTTAACAAATAAAAATATTGTAAAGTCCCAAAAATTTCCATCGTCTGTGAAGAAAATGGATTTTTCTGAAGATTTGTTGTATGTATTTGCATTACAAACATGTTTATTTGTTAATCGAAAGTTATATAATTTGGACACAAAAATATGACATTTTATATTTTCAAAAATATTTACCGTTAAATTGTTTACGTTAAACGAAACTAAAGTTATCAACGAAAAAAATTATACAAATGTTCAGACACGAAGTATAGCCGCGACCAGCACCATGCTAATCATATTTACTATATTGATTCTTCATATTTCAGAGCTGATTGTAGCCGTGTGTTAGTTTGTTTGCTTGACCCCGTGAAATCAACGGCAGACATCAGTAGCGACGTAGTTTATGCTTTATTAGTGACGTTCTGTTCTGCTCTTTGATACCAGCTGCTGTATTTATCTCTTTCCTTATTGATTGGGCATGTTTAACAGCATTATGTGATTATATAATTATACATGTATAATTATAATGTGCGTGTGTAACCATTATGTTGATCAATTTATCAACAATACTTGGTGATGTTCCAAGACTACCCCTACCCATCCCCTACCAATAAAACAAATATTTCCTTATTGATTGAGCATTTTGTTACAGCATTATGTGATTATACATACATGTATAATTATAATATGTGCGTGTACCATCATATTGATCAATTTATCCACAAAACTTGGTGAGGTTCCAAGACCCCACCACCAATAAAACAACTGTTGCACTTTTGATAACTTAATGATTTTTTTATTGATAAAGTAACTATATTTTATTACGATTCTTTACGGTGACTTTTAAAGATTGGACCTGTTTATATGTTGGCGTGTGATTCACGTTTATTAATAATTAATAACAAACACATTTCACCTTGAAAATTAAGAGGACAATCCTGAGATTATGACGTATGTGCACACCCAGCGCTATTGCAATGTATTATGTAGCTTGTTTTTATTATTAAAGCCACAATGCCTAGTTTTAAAATGTAAAGTAATAAGTTTGTTTTATTTAACGACGCCACTAGAAACACATCTATTATAAATCAGCGGTTATTGTATGTCAGATGCATGGTTACATTGACACATGGTATCAGAGGAAACCCGCTGTCGCCGCTTCATGGACTACTCTTACCGAAAAACAGCAAGGTATTTTATGTGCACTAATCCCATAGACAGAATAGCACACAACACGGAATTTGATAAACCAGACGTGTTTCACTTGCTGGAACTGAAAATAGCCCATAAAAATGTTTTGCGATGTGGAGGATCGATCTCTCGACTAATCCCGCCACAGACGGACATTCTACCCCTGAGCTACGTCCCGCTCCCTTTTATTATTAAAGCCACAATGCCTAGTTTTAAAATGTATGCTTCCGTGCTTGCGTATCTAGTCATATTTTTAACGTATTTTTGGCTCATGGACCATTTTAATTATTTAAAATTAATATTTACTTAAATTTATTGGATTGGATATTGATATAGTAATTTTAGTATGCAATAATGTGTAAGTAAAAGTAAATTTTAATAATAAGAAATGCTCCATTAACGAGAAATATGTTACCAAAAGCTGTAGGTTCGCAACCACGGTGGCATTCGTCTTAAAACTACGGCATAGTGCCTTTAGAATTAACATTTATTTACATGTTTCTGTTTAAAATATCATCTGTTTACCCAGTGTGTTTCTGGTCATACAAGTTTGTAGTAGTGTACTATGGAATTGTGCATACACTAATAATATTGTTATCTTACTGAATTATTACAAATATCCAAGAATAAGCTCCTACAAACGCATTATACACGCACGCACGTATCACGCACGTATTTTAGTTATTCGAACCTACTGCACTTGCAGTAAATAAATTATAGCTAATGGAGCCTGCATGTGCTTTTAAAATACCGATAGCAAAATTCGTTTTTACGGAGACGAACGCAAAGATATTATTTCTCATTCTGTCTTTAAGATTAAAAAAATACAAAACAAACTTAAGGAAATATAATTAGCAATAGCAGAGAATGTGGCATTTAGAAGACCACACTTCAGATCTATAACACAAAAACGAGTTAATAGAAATAAAGAAAGAAAGATTTGTATAGAAAAAAATATCCTATTAGTTCTCGAGTAAAGTAGGCAGAAAAAGATGAAACATCGCTATTGTTGTAATATGGAAACAAGAGTCGTTAAATAAAACAAACTTTATTTTTTATTTTTCGTATCTCAATTGGGTTTGACCTTCGAATACCCAAGACCAGTATTTAGAATCCAGGCAGGCCCGCCCTGCACTGATTTGAAAATTGATTTAAACAATATTTATGACTGTTCTTGGGATTGGTCAACAGGCTTAGACCTTTCCCTACATTTTACAATTGAAATATAATATTATATACAATAACCATAATGGCGTTTTACACACATGCATGTAGACAGTAATATTTATATTTTAAACTAAAAAGAAGAAACAAACATAAAAAACATGATGAAGAAAATTATGAGACGCAGAGGAGGTTGAAAAAGAAGGCCATTAGAAAACTGTGGCGTGTGGAAATGAGTAGATAGATAGGAGGATTGAGAGGAGAACGGAGGTTTATATGTGTGTAACAAACATCTCAACATCCACTGAGGAGAACCGAACCAGGACCTTCTGTGTGAGAGTCAAGTGCTCTACGAACTGAGCTAAAGGGAAGTTCCCACTAGCTGAAGCAAGTATAGGAGCTCTTTATATCAACACTACTACATGTGTCAAATCGTTTGCTTTCAGCAATGAAACTTTGGACTGATTAAAAAAATGAGATTTGAAAATTAATGTTCTCTACCTTGCAACTGAGCATTCTTCTTCGTCAAATCTTCGTTCTGGAGCTGTAGCCCTGACTGCACTTTCTCGAATCTACTTCTCAAGGAATTAAACTCCAAATCATGTTTTTCTTCCTTACCTAGTACAGGATATACACAGAAGATTTTACCACGATTGTCTGCCACAGAGAATACAATACAAATGCGCGTTACATGCATTAATGTATTTAAAGGGGCATTTCATGGTATTTGTCACATCCGTCACGATTTTTATTTTTTATTTATCATTTTCGTTAGTTAACACAAAACACTATGTTGTTACACAATTCAACTGTTAGGAATTTCAATTTGCAGTACAAAAATATTAATGAAATCGGATAACATTTGCATTTATTTACATAACAAAGAAACAATCGTGACGGATGTGACAAATACCATGAAATGCCCTTAAACTACATGTAACGAAAGCGAGCTGGATAACGGATTGTGCATACATGTCAATTTGTTTTACAATCCGCAAAACATTAGGACTGCGTTTTACTTCCTCCCTCCGCTTCTAATCCTAACATAAAATATTGATCAACTGTGGACCGATGCACATAAATTATAAGAGTAGCCCATGTAGAGGAGACAGCGGATTTCCCCTGAGACCTTGTGTCAACGTAATGGTGCGTCTGACGTCCAGTAACTGCTGATTTATAATCAATGTGTTCCAGTTGTGTCGTTAAACAAACAGACTTTATCTTTTATTTACGTACATCTCAGCTGCAGCATCTCCTGGTTTTGAACCGCTAATGTTTGGTTCAGCATGGCTAACGTCTGTTGAGTTAGGTTGTCGTGAACTTGTGCCTGCACAGAAATAGTCTCCGTCTCCTTTAGGTGCGCTACATTCAAACCAAAATATATCTCCTTATTAACAGACAATCTACGGTAATTCAACAGGTTTGTAACACTAAATCTGGTCACCTTTAGGTACGCTACATTCAAACCGAAATATATCTCCTTATTAACAAACAATCTAATTCAACATGTTTGTAACACTAAATCTGGTCATCTTTAGCTTACGCTATATTCAAACTAAAATATATCTCCTTATTAACAAACAATCTAATTCAACATGTTTGTAACACTAAATCTGGTCATATTTATGTTACGCTATATTCAAACTAAAATATATCTCCTTATTAACAAACAATCTACGGTAATTCAACATGTTTGTAACACTAAATCTGGTCATCTTTAGGTACGCTACATTCAAACCGACATATAATTATCTCCTTATTAACAGACAATCTAATTCAACATGTTTGTAGCACTACATCTGGTCTCCTTTAGGTTACGTTACATTCAAACCAAAATATATCTCCTTATTAACAGACAATCTAATTCAACATGTTTGTAACACTACATCTGGTCTCCTTTAGGTACGCTACATTCAAACCGAAATATATCTCCTTATTAACAGATATTCTAATTCAACATGTTTGTAACACTAAATCTGGTCATCTTTAGGTACACTATAATATTATTCAAACCAAAATATATCTTCTTATTAACAGACAATCTAATTCAACATGTTTATAATAGTAAATTTAATACGTCTATTTTATATAGTTTAGTGTTCAGTTGATCAGTACTGGAAACCGTTTTTTTATATTATATGTATCATGTTTTTCACACCCATCAGTTGAGGGTTTTTTCGTGCTGGGGTGTCGTTAAATTTTAATTAATTCGTTCGTTCATATATAACACTTAATCCTTATAAATAATCTTGGTCTCCTTATGTACCGGGGTTTCCTCTGAGACCATGTGTCAATAATTTATAACCATGCATCTGACGTGAAATAACCGCTGATCTATAATCGATGTGTCCGGGTGTCGTCGTTAAACAAACATACTTTAGCATCTGTCCTAAACTTGGCAACGTCCTTTTAAAGTTTTATAACCATGTAATGGACTATGAAAATAAAATAGGAATATTCCCTACCTCTGAGCTTTTCAATTTCCTTTTCTTTCACCTGATTGCTGACATGTAACTGTTGGCTGCGAGATTGAAGAAATGTTACATTTTGATCAGCTGCACCCAATCTTTCTGTATAAAGCATATTAATCCATAGTATAGTATTATTAACAGAAGCTACTCTCTAATCGTGATTGATAAAATGCAACAACGCATGTATGAGTGAAATTCACATAATATTAACTACATGTTTTTTAAAGAACAATATATTCATGTGTACGTGTGTACACGCGCGCGCGCACACACACACACACACACACACACACACACACACGCACGCACCCACGCACGCACACACACAGAGAGAGTCATTAGACAATTCGTACCACCACCCTCCCTCCACCCCAAACATCCACCGCTCCTCCCACCCAAGGTAATGGAAATTGAATGTAATTAAGGTGAGATGATAATGAGCCGAAGACATTGTGGGGTCAGATTAATGGTAAATAGACAGACCGGCCTCCTTAGGGCATTGTTTTTTTTAAGACCGGTGTAATAGGAATAGAAGTCCGGAAGAATAAAGGCCCGACACAATGTAAAATGCTATAGGACATACATGTATGTACATGTATATACCTAGGAATCCATGTCCAAACCAGACTTCTATAAAACACATAGTTTTATTGCGCTTTTTCTTACATCGTAACAAAATGGATTAATTAATAGAATACATCTCTACGGAATGAAACAAATAGTCTGTTTCATAAAACAGGATATTACCTACAAGTTCTAGAGTGAATGTATGAAAAATCGCAATAAAACGATGTGTTTTATAAAAGTCTGGTTTGTACTAGGATTCCTAGGTATTCCTACGATCTTCTATTCCTATTACACCGGCTCCAACCCAGAGTGTGTGCTCCGTAAGTCTCAATGGATAGGTGTACTTCGTGCCTGAACTTTTATTGGATATAAGGAAAGCACTTAAATAAGTTAACAACAACAAGGGCAAATAGGTCGTTCAAAACTGGAGCAGTCAGATTTGCCTGAATAGTTTTATTAATAAAGATTATCGCAATGACATATTAGATAATCCAATTTAATGAAATTCAACAAGAGGTGCGTCGGAAGTGAACATAATTATGTTAGGTATTTAGTATCAACCGTTAGGCAAGTAAGAGGGAGATAATTGTGAGTGATCTCCCTTTATGATTGGCGCGAAAACGACACGAGGCAGGCGTGTGTTCAGAGAACAATTGTTTTAATATATACTGGTTTTTGTACCAAATATTAAATGAATGTGATATGATAGAACACGATTGGTACCAGTTAAATTACACGCGAGATTTTGCGATATATTTCTTCTTTGAATACGCCTCAGGCCGTGACAATTTTCCATGTACTTACCTTGTAATTGTGTGCCCACATCCCACTGTTGCCGTAAGTGTTGTTCCGTGACAAGTCTAATCGCTCTTTCTTCACGAATACACACTTTAAAGGATTCTATTTCACAAACAGAAAAACTCTCAATAATATATATAATCAATATTATTACGTGGATGGGATAGCATATTACTATTTTAATCTAGTGCAAACAAAGTCGCTATTTTCACACGGCTAATGATAGCAATTAACACAATTAAGAAGCTGGAGGTAGATAGGTAATCCAAACGACAAAACATTGACGTGGTCAAATACAGTATGTATTTACTCACAAGGCAAAGTCGATGGGAAATTGCGACAGTCGCATCTGTGAATTTTGTAAGCCAAATGTGTACACGTTGGAGTCTGATCTAGCTGGAATACAGTGCAGTTTTAACGTATACTAGTATCATAATGTTGATATTAAAATGTGTGTAAAAATATAATTAAAGACATTTTTCTACCTATCTGCTGGAACACAGTGCCGTTTTAACTTAGATCATACTGTTGATATTAAAATGTGTGTAAAAATAGAATTAAAAACATTTTTTAAAGACGTTTTGTGTATTGTCCATGGTGTTTAACACTGGCATAATGTTCTTATACCATGCTTACCGGCTATTAAATGACGTTTTCTGTTGCACATCTCGTTCCTTACCACATCTTGCCACATCAGTTTAGCTGCAGCATGTCTTTTGGTCTTTTCCAAATAATCTGGAAAGAAAACAGAGTTGTACATCAACTCCAAATCCATAACAGTCTGGATGTGTTGACAGTGATTCATGATGAGTATAAATATACTCTGAAATGACTTTCTCAAAAATCTGTCCTGGACAGGCAATTCAGCCTCCTGGATTGGGTACCCAGGACAGCGTGCTTGAACCTTAATTGGATGTAGGCACGTAACTATTTTATAGTAAGTAAGTTTCTCAAAAATCTTTAATATTCTGGCTTGTACATTGTTTATAATATGTATACAAACTGGTTTTGATTTACTACTATGTAACCATGGGTGTCACTTGGTGGGGGACAGGATAACATGCCCCCGCCCCCCACCCCCAAACCACTTTTTGGAGAGGGGTGGACCAATATGCAAATGTCCCCCATCCCCCATATTTTAGTATAATAACACATTACCACGCAGTAATGTACTGTATACCATACATGCGACCAAAATGCTCCAAAGACATCTGTTCTGGGTGAAAAGTGGTTGCCTAACAAAAATAATTATTTGTAAAAACGGGTCCCCACCACTTTTCCTCATGTACGTAACAGTAACTGGATTTGTTATTATAATAATTTATTATGGTTTAACAAGAGACACAATAACTGGATTTGTTATTATAATAATTTATTATGGTTTAACAAGAGAAACAATAACAGGATTTGATATTATAGCTGCACTTGGAAGATTTCGACAAAGTTCAGATGAACATGTCCTCGCGAATCACAGATAGAGCAATGATGATACCTGGGGCCGGTTTAATGAACGTTACTTAAATCAATGATGACGTAACGTCGTCCTAACGATTGCACTGCCACAGTTGTATGTATCGATGCAAGTTATAGATAGGTATACGATGTTTTGCGGCCACGATACTTGAACTGACCGCTGTGGCCGCTTTATTGTCCTCAAATATTGTTATTTACGTAATCGTAGTGTCATGTCATAGCTAAAGCAGTCGCAAGTAACGATATAACCTCTTACCAGTCCCTGGGGCGGGTTTAATGAACGTTACTTAGCGCTATGATAGCGTAAAGTCGTTCTAACGATTGCGCTGCCACAGTC